>JASANB010005924.1:0-14744 GCA_030248155.1 Sabatieria punctata | reverse complement strand
CCCGCTCGCCCTTTGTTGTCTAGAACTTTCATCACTCTCTCCGTCTGGCTACCTGGCGAGCGGTCGTGTCATTATTCTCCTGTCTATTTAATTAATTGTTGGTTGGAGGTAAAAGTTGTTGTTGATCGGCTGCCACAGAAAGCAACAGCTACTACCAAGATCGCGAGGCAACCAGCAACAAAACAAAGAGGTCACCAAAAACCCAAAAGTCTTAAAAAGCGGCATTCGATCAAAGTTTCTTAAACTAGTCTATCAATACTCTGAGGACCCCGATTTTTAGGTCTAAATAATAACTATTGAATGAGAAATTTGATTTCAAAATTTTATCAACCTTAGTATATGATGGAAAAATTTGTGATTTTCAGCCGTTAGCTAATTACTCTAGAACCTGTAGGCGTACGCTAGCATTCTTTCCACCATTCTGTAGCTTATGGATAGCGCAACAATAATCTGAAATATAGAGCATAGATTTTAGGGGTTACAGATAAGCTATTGGGACAGAAAGGGGGTCGAAAAAATTTTTTTCTTCAAAAACCGAATTCGACCGATGCTTCTTAAAGTAGTCAAAAAGTACTCT
This sequence comes from Sabatieria punctata, assembly GCA_030248155.1. Classification (NCBI taxonomy): domain Eukaryota; kingdom Metazoa; phylum Nematoda; class Chromadorea; order Araeolaimida; family Comesomatidae; genus Sabatieria; species Sabatieria punctata. The sequence continues at coordinate 14,167 of JASANB010005924.1, read as the reverse complement.
TAAACCCCCGATTTTTAAGTCTAAATTCTGATTACCAAGCCAGAACATCAAATTCGAATATTTGATCTAATAGTTAAGCAGCCCGATTACTGTATCTTCGAATTGGAGCATCAAATCTGGGATATCTTTTCAGGGGTTTGAGAACTCGGCCATGCTATGTATTTGTGTATCAACTTTCAGCTGTCTACAATGTACGTAGGTCAATGTTTTAATTTTGAGTGTGAATATTGAGGCTTTTGACTTGGACTTAGGCTTTTCTTCAACTGAATTTCGAGCACTGTTAAAAAAGTGCGTTGGTGTAACTTATGACATAGAATGTTTTCAGATGAAATAATTTGTATTGAACATGTCTATAGTTAGGGGAATGTGCTGCCGAGTAGAACTCAATTTTTTCAAAAAGTGGACTGAGGCATTTCTTCATCTGAACGCTTCAATTGGACTAAAAGATTTGTGTAAGAATAGCCAATCCATGATTTTGGATATTTGGAGCAAAAGGAAAAACTGCAAAACGTGGCAGTTCGCTCAAATTGAGCAAGTAGCAGTCATTTGAAAACTTATTCAAATTTCTGCGTGCCACTGGTACTGGACTGGCAGAAGAAAGTTGGATATAGAGTAGAGTAGATGTCACTGAAATACATAGTATCTGCAAAAAACTGTCAATGCTGCTATACAATAAATTTCCCATGCTATCAGCTGCCGTCCAGAACGGATAAAAATGCTGTGCTTTTCAGTATTGAGTAAACGGATCGCAGACAAATTTTTGACCTGCACTGCACATACTTTTTCGAAAAATGCATTTTTCTCCCAAACGAAGCGAACAATGACCAAACATGTATATATCAGCAAATTCACAACTGCATGACAACTACAAAACATATATTAGCAAACCATCAAAGTTAGGTTACAAGTGCAGATAATTTGTATTGAAAGTGAAACATTAGTTTCCATTTAGAGCACTAAAGGCCATTCAACTGCGGTTGTTCATCAAGAGGGCAGGATACTAAGCATTTTCTCCATGTCAATCATAGTGCTGATTTCTGATGAACAGTAAAACAAACCTACTACCGGAGATTTCCACTTAGTATCCCAGCCCACTTAATATCCCACTGGGATATTACATGGACACTTATTCCGCTTTATATCCCATCCCATGGGATATTACTTGGCGGCAATGTTTATGTCAAATTTGTAATAATTTTCTTTACACACGCATACTGTATCTATGATAAAACATTGTTCCGGTTAATATCCCATGCCGTTTCCAGTTAATATCCCGTGGATTTGTCCAGTTAATATCCCTGGGATATTAACTGGCGGCAATGTTTTTACTGAGAAACGTGATTTTCCGTGTTATATCCCCTGGGATACTAAGTGGAAGACTCCGGTACTTCCATACTCAGTCACATTCACTATTACTTTTAGTTTTATTGGTAATAATGACCTAGAAAACTTCGAGCCACACAGCTGAAGTTAAGCAACCAGACAACCATTTTTAGTGTTGCTAATGAGGGTCAAGTGAACGTGAATCTAACAAGTCTGGGTCAGATAGCCACCAGCCAGGACCATGTCTTAAACACAAGCAACACATATCAATTGGCCTCCAGTACAAAGACGGTGATCAACAACCACTGTGCTAGTTGTGCTTTTCTTGCTGGAAGTTTCAGAGTTCACACAAACCGGTTTCCTAGCTGTAATCATATTACAGTACTCTATTGCTACTTTTTACAGGCAATTGGCAAACAGTTTAGGCCTTTCAAAGTGTAACTACAGTGGTGGACACCCTGGCTGATCACAGCCGTGCAGCTGTTCTGACCTTCTGCACCCGGAGAAAACCGCAATTGGAATCAGATTCTCTCCTAAGCAGCAGGTGAAAGATAATCTGGAAAAACTGAACGATCAATGGCCAAAGATTGTTGGATTATATTATCTTGGATTGTACTATATAGTAATATCTAACAGTAGTAGAAAGGTAAAAGGTTAGAATCGAACTTCAGGGCTCTTCGACAAGCAACCAAGTTTGTATTGAAAGACCGTTCGAGCAGAAATGAAACTGTTAAAAATTCTGTTGTGCTGGCCAGAGGCATGTAAGTGACTATGCAGAAATGTTGAAAGTGTTTTGAGACAAATTTAGTCAGGATGTGTATGTTCCTCTAAGCTAAAATCTATCCTACCGCCCTGACCCTTCTGCTGACGCTAAAAACTTGCATAACCTCAGAAGATTGATCCCACGACTTCTAATACCCTCATGTTCTAATACTGACCTCTTGAACAATACAGTATGGGCCAAAATAGGTTTAGGTTAAGGTTCAAGTCCACAAATTTCAGGATATCAGTTATTAATTAATAAGTACGGACTTGCCAACAGTACCTGCAATAGCCATGCGCATTATACTTTAGCATAGCACCAGCACAAGAAATAGTCTAGAAAGAAATATTTGAAATTCCTTTAATGCGAAGTCAGAAATACTGTAAAATGGATCGATTAATGAATTTTAATTGAATGAAATAAAATTTTAAGTGGTTTTTGGCAGATCCGATCCCAGAATAGGGATTTCTATCCATTTTGAGCCTCCCTTCCCTATTTTGATTCAGTGCCCAGAAGCACCTGACCCATGGTTTCAAGCGTGTGACTTGATTATGCATGTATAGATTGCGTTTAACCATTCTTTCGTACTTACAGCGTGAATCTCGGTAGGAGCCGTCGAAACAAGGAGACTGACACATCTGGATGCCATCATCCAGTCGGATAGGGAGAGAGCTGGTCATAAGTGGCATGTAGACTATGACTACGCATAATATAAGAGATGAGCGAAAGCCAAACACCATATTCACAATATCTACCTACTATAGAACACAAAAATTTCTTAACACTCGCTGATAAGGTTAAAATCAGGTATGTATGTAGTTGTGTGTTGATCCGATCCGATCCGATGTGGCGGGGGAGGCGTACAGTGTACAATAATGACCCGATCCGATAGTCTCTTCCAAAATAAAGAAGCTGATTCTATGCGAGGAGACTATACAATAAGTAAAACAAGTACCGTCGCAGTCAAACTGCTTTCTATGATTTACAGTTTGTCTCGAACGGTCGCTTTACTGAATATTTTTCTTTAGTAAAAGATGCGATCCATCAGTCAGCTAGTCTTTTACGCAAGCGCATTAATAGTAGCTTCCCGAAAAGCACTTAGACTGATTGTCTGAACAAATGCTAGACCACTGGCTCGCTGCTGCAATAAAACTAAAGCATTTGAATGAATTCTGTTCAGCAACTGTTACGGTACTACCTACCTAGTCATCGGTGATGTAAAAGCGATATGGTAATAATACCAGGGGCCGGTTGCATAAAAGTGGCTAACTGTTAGACTAGTCTAAGAGCTAAAGACTGGTCTAACTGCCGATAGACTGGTCTATCTAAAGACCAAGCTTTTGTTGCGTTGCATAAACGTACCGTTAGACTATAATTATAGGCTTTTGTAAGACTAGTCTATCGCGCATTTAGACTAGTCTAACAGTTTATTAACAGCTGCATTAAGCCGAATATTTTAAAGAAACCTAATATCAGCTATCAATTAGAAGGATTACAAACTAAAAAAACCATTTGCTAGTCAGAGACTAATTGCCGAACATGTGAACAAAATGTTTTGACGACATTTCTAAAATCGTCAAGCTCGTTGTAGCCAAGACTGGTACTTCAAAGATCATTGGTACATGCAATAAAGTACTGCCGGTACAATGTATGTCGGTCGGTACAATCCACAACAAAATGGGCAGGATTGCACCTTTTCTTTCTATTGGCCTTGTTCTGACGTTCTTTCTATGTGTATGTGTTGCAGTCAGACACTTCATTAGTGTACATATGTACGCAAAGAGAAAGGCTAGTAATCGTCCAACGCATTACCAAGCCAACTATCAGTAAATGGATGATTTTTAAAGCAGGATATATACTGAAAAATATAGCTGCAGTTCCAATCGATCCGGCAGTTTCCAAATTGGTACAGCATTGTTTTTACAGTCAATAAACTGGCAAATCGCGGAATGTCTTTTGCCAAAAGTGGTAACTCATAACCATCATAAAAAAAGATGTACGATCAAGAGAATGTTGTGTGAGGTAAGCTGCACTGTTCTAGTGTTTCACACTGACAGTAAATTTACAAATACTTGAGTGACAGCTGCTTATTTCGGTTGGTCTAAGTCAGTTAGACACCTCCGGCGGAGTCTAATCAGTTAGACCAGTCTTTGGTCTAACTGCGGAATCCGCTGACTTTTGTGCAACCGGCTAACTGAAAGTCGGTCTAATCACTTAGACTTTGGCCACATTTAGACTAGTCTAACCACTTAGACACCTTTATGCAACCGGCCCCAGGGCCCAAGGTGGGCTTAATCCGAACAAGACTTGTAAGCTAGGGCTAACTAAGGTAGGGATGCAGCTGCATAGCAAAACGGAAAAAAACACCGTATACAGTAGTCCAGGAAAGTGGCTGCAAAATGATAGCTGACATACCGGTAACCGACACACGCTACAAGAACAAACCGGCAGGATAACCTAAGTTACCAAAATGAAACATTCTTCATTCAATACCCACAATAGTCGTGCCTATTATAAGTTTGATTGATTGATTGATTGCAGAGGGCCGGATGGATGGAATGCCTCTATTATGCTTACGGTATGTAGGTCGCAAATGAGCCCGTCAAGCAGACATGGGCAAAGGGGGTCTGAGGAAGGGGTTAACCAACCTCAGGCCGCCGCTACCCTCCTCAGAAATTTTTAGGAAGAATTTTGTATAAAAATTTTGATAAAAGCATGCCTATATTAGACGTAAATCAGCTCAGAATAGCTCAATTTAACCTATTTTAGCGAAAAATAAGCCTAAAAACCTTAATTTCAGTAAAAAATCGGACTTTTTAGATTGCCATCCCCTCAGCCGAAATACTAGCCAATGTCTGCCGTCAAGCAAACCAGAAAGGAAGTTCCAGAACCCTGAAGGTGGGCTAGTCGTCAGAGAATCTCCTAGATTCTTTTATGAAACTAGGAGATCTCTGATCCCACAACTTCTAAATACCCTCATGTTGTAATCTTGAACTCTTGAACATAATACAGTGTGGGCGAAACAATGTCCACCTCTGTTTCGAACTTTTCCCTAACGGTCGTTCTCAGTCATTTCTTCATCGATTTGGCTCAAATTTTTAGGATTATTTAACAATATAACTGGGTAGATTATATACAATGCTAGTTTGGTGCCAAAGTTCTGCCTCTCTCAGGTTTTTTCGAACCGAAAGCTAAGAAGCAGGGTGGTCAACGGATATTCTAAGTTTTTGTTAATTCAAAGAGTTTGGGCCTGAAACTTGCAGGAACGATTGGTATTGCCATCATACATGTAACAGGTCATCCGCCGATGGGGGGAGGGGGGTGGGGTGTCTGACGCCGGCCGGGGGGTCTGAGCCAAAATTTTGGGAGGGGGGTAGGGCACTAAAAAACGCTCAAAAATCGAAAAAATAGCAATTTTTGGGCTAAAAATCGCCAAAAATCGCTAATTTGGGCTGAAATACAGCTAAAAAGTGCTGTTTTGCAGGCGATTTTGGCAATTTTTGTGTCTGAAATTCTAAAAAATTGCAAAAATTTGCTCAAAAATTTACTTGCGAGAAAAATCGGAGGGGGGGTCGGCGAAATCGACTCGGGGGGGGGGGTCCCCATCCGGGGGGTCTGGCCTAAGTCGGATGGGGGGCAGACCCCCGTGTTACATGTATGGTTGCCATTGGGCATAACCTAAATTGATTAATAGAGAAAACTGCTTTAAACAAGGTACACAAAGCGTTTTCTGTCACCAATAATTTAAAGTAACTAAAGTAAGTAAGTTTATTTAGTTAACAAAAACACAATACAATACAAGCCCAAGACAGACCAGACAGATAGGGGTGGGGATGGGCCGTTATACGGCCACTAAAACCCTGCGGCGACAGAATCTGCTAAAATCGGTGTCATAGAGAGCGTTGCGGAAGGCGCGCACGGACTGTAATTTAACGGTTTCGTTTGGGTTTGAGTTAATTTGAATGAACAGCAGGATTTAAACAAAGTCAACCAAAAAACTAGTAATGTTTCAACTTCCAATCTTATATTGACTACTATATTCAATGGTTCAGTTCATTGGCATAGGTACACAGGCACAGGTAGTAAGTAAGTAAGTAATTTTTATTCAAAATAAACAGAACAAAAATGCCCAAGACTGAGACCAAACAGATAGGGATGGGCCGCTAAACGGCCACTAACACCCTACCCCGATAAAATCTACTAAAATCGGTATTACAAAGAGCGTTGCGGAAGGCGCGTGCAGAGCGCAAATTAACTGTTTCATTAGGTAAGGAGTACAGTGGGAAAATATCGTAATTTTTAAAACATATTAATATAACTATACATATATGTTTTTGGTCAATAAAACATATAAATAACACATATAGTTATATGTTTCTGAAAATTGAATATGCACATATTTTTAAACATAAAACATATTTGTGTAAAAGTCGCTTATTCACTTATATTTTGTCTTAATTTTCGATAATTCAAACTTGAGATTCTGAATTTCCTGTTTAAAACGGGTTGCAACAATTTAGATAGCATATTCAGATTCAATAAGTTTAAGTTAAAGTCAGATTTTGGAAAAGTTTACTGTCAAACAGCAACCAAAAGTCTTGAAATCATGAATTCCTATAGCAAAAATATGTATATGTTTCCAGAAACATATTGGCCTCAAAACATATAAATACAAAACATATTTGACATGCAAATATATTGAGAAACATAAACATATATGTTTTCCCAAAAACAAACATATTTATGTTTTAAAACATATACATAAAACATATATGTTTCCCACAGTAGTAAGGAGTTCCAAATATTTATTACTCGAACGCCAAAGGTATATTTCCTTATATCAAGCCTGGCTGGACTTCGGTAAAGACAATTTATAGTGGTGACTAGTGTTCCGACGATATCAAAATTTGTCGATATTCGACATCGATATCGATATCGATATTTTCAGTTCAATATCGATCGATATCGATATCGATATCGATATTTATAGTTTTGCAAGAAAATGTAAAAATTTGAAAGAGCAAACTGCTCTCGCTGCTTATCAGTCAAGTACTGATGCAATCAGCGATCATCAATTAAGTAGAGAATCGCAGAAAAGGTAGTACAAAAGTGTAGTAGTATCTGTTTGTCTCACGGTAATAATATGCTATGAGATATGGTCATATTATATTTCATATTATTTCAAGGCCTCAAAATAATATGCATATTACAGGAAATATGACGTACCAATATTATTTGCGAAAAGTCATATTCATATTCGCTAAATAATATGAATTTGCAAATCGAACAATAACCAGACAAGCTTTTTTTGGAGCGAGCAGCCTTCTTATTCGTCTAGACAGGTTGGTAGCGCCTGATGGACTTACTTTTGACTTCTACATTATTGTTTCACACATCAGCCCATTCACAACCAATTACTGCATGCTATCTCAGATTCGGGAAAGTATCATATTGCGGTTGATACTTGTCTTTCTGGCTGAAAATAGCTACAGTCCACCGAAAAGTACCAGCGCTAAACGCCATGCTTGATTTATTGGCAGTGCGTGCGTTGTGTTAATGAAGAATCAATATGTAGGTAAACGGCCGGACATATCCAAAAACGCTGAATCAAAGGCAGGGTAGCCCGTTTGTCCGCCTCTCTTTCCACCTGCGATCAGCTGGCCTGCTAAGTGTAATTAAACCTGCCTGTGTGTGGGACAGGCAGGGCAGGGGTCAGACAATGGACACTGTCTTAATTACGTACACTAGTGGAGCAATCTGGCGGCCTTATTTGACACACGGGCGGGCAAATTGTTTACGTGCTAGCTACGTATGTTCAAAGTTAGATGATTTTTGAATAGATTAGTTCAATATTTTAGCCACAACCTTTTATATCTTAGCCACAAACGTTTTATATTTTAGCCACAACGTTTTATATTTTACCCACAAACTTTTATATTTTAGCCACAACCTTTTATATTTTAGCCACAAACTTTAATATTTTAGCCACAACGTTTTATATTTTAGCCACAAACTTTTATAGTTTAGCCACGGTATTGGTCGGTTATGTGTCCCCTTAATCGGCCGGCCGGTGTCACGAAATAAATCTTCCCCCAGTATGAATCTTCCCCCCGGAACATCTATACCGGTATATTTCTTCCCCCCTCAGAATAGATCTTCCCCCCAGAAAAAAATTTATTCCTTTAAATTTCTTCTGTCTAAGATGTCAAACATTTAAACATACCATAGTTTACAGACAAACAAACATGTAGATTCAAACTTTTATCATCTTTGGCACCGGTTTTCGTCCGCGCTTTCGGGAGCTGAGTTTCGGAAATACTTGAACCTTTCTCTTGGTCAAACACTCAACCAAATGGTTGCGCATTTGAGTGAGATCGAAATTGACTCCGTCTAGGCACCGAACGTTCAGATGTTCGAAGGCGTGAGCAATGGCAAAGACGCCACAGTCGGTGTTGTTGGTCTGTTTCTGCACAGGGAGCATAGTAGCTCGCAACTCTCCTTTGCTGTCAATGGCAGTCGGGAATAGTTCTCTGATCTGCCGTCTGACATCTCCGGTTGGTTGCTTAGAAAGACTGTCTGCTATGAAGATTTGGCCGGATTCGTAAATAACAACAACCCAGTGCAGCTGACCGTCGTGAAGCAATTGAACGTGATATTGACTTGAAACCGGTTTGTAAGCGCGCTGACGAAGCAAGACGCTCTGCGATTTGGCCACTCCTAGCTTACCATCAATTAGCTGCTGCGCTGCATCTATGACCCGATCATCCAACATCCTACCGCTCCTAACCGCATCAAGGTCCTTGGAACTGAGGTCGAGAGATCCTATGCTCACCCAGGGTTCCGTCTTTTCTTGGTCCACCTCGATTTCTTCTTGCTCGAATTCTTCAGCTGACGGAGACAGGGAATTTTCTTTCTCGTTTCCTTCGGTTTCTTCTTTGTAGTGCTTCAGAAACTTTGAGCTGACTTTCTGTGACAGAACCTCTCCGGTCTTAGGATGCCGCAACTTGTAGGTACCCTTGCTGAGAACTTCTGCTACAATGTATGGACCGCGAAACCTTGCCTCCTCTTTAGATCCCTGTCTGAAGTCCCTTCGCTTGTTTTTCTTCAGCACTCTGTCACCAAGCTAAAACATCAATACACAATCTGACAAATACTCTCGCAAAACCTTAGCAGCGTTAGGGTCCATAGTTTACGGGATTTCGACTGTTTATGACCATAAACTGACTAGTGCGACCTCTCAATCAGTGGCCCGTGTTTCTATACCTATTTTGTTACAGGCACAAAGAGCAGTGCCTGTGGCTTAATATGGTCACAAACAAATCCGTGCACCAGCAATTAATAGCCAGTGTTATCAGTACTGTTGCTAATTGCATGCCATTAAATTGTTAAACACCGTTTCTAAAGGGGAAATTCTATTTCGGAGGGGGAAGATCTATTTCGGTCCCTTTTCAGAACAAATCTTCCGGGGGGAAGAACCATATCGATATAAACTTTCCGGGGGGAAGAAAATCTGGGGGGAAGAAATATCACGCGACACCGGCTCGCGGCCGCCGGTCAGGGAGAGGTGGCTATTCTTAATTGACTTCAGCGTTGGCCGCTTGCAGGCGCGTACATTGGCCCATTGGCCCTATGACATGGCATGAAAGGTAAACGCCAAAGGCAAGGTCAGTCCCAGTGACATTAACAAAGAATGCTCTGCTTATTGCAGCTAATTGCCTAATCGTTTTTGTCTGGGCAGGTCGTTTCCGGTTCTTGCAGCAAGATCGTTTCCGGTGAACCGTTTTAAAGGGCAGGAACTTTCAGATGTTGTCAGTTGAACAGCTAAGTCATCTCTTGAACGCCGACTGTGTCGTTTCGGCCGAGATACTTAGAACCACTAAACTGTATCTGCTGTGTATCGTCTCGGCCAGGGCAGGGGTCAGACAATGGACACTGTCTTAATTACGTACACTAGTGGAGCAATCTGGCGGCCTTATTTCACACACGGGCGGGCAAATTATTTACGTGCTTAGCTACGTATGTTCAAAGTTAGATGATATCCAAATAGATTAGTTCAATATTTTAGCCACAACCTTTTATATCTTAGCCAGAAACTTTTATATTTTGACCACAACCTTTTATATTTTAGCCACAACCTTGTATATCTTAGCCAGAAACTTTTATAGTTTATACTAAAATATAGTATACTAATTTTTGGAAGCCCCAACATCTGGGGCAAATTGACCAAAAAGCCAATTTAAGCTGAGACTTGAGAGCTGTTTAGCTTATAGTCCCTTGTTGACAAACAGCTGGAGTCAACTCTCTACTTCAAGCGGCTGAGGAGGATGAAAGAAGTCTAGAGGCATGGACGAAACGCTAGAATTTCTAGCTACCTTGTATCCCTATTAATAATAAGCAAACGCAGGTCCAAACCAACAGGCAATTGCTAAATCCAGGTCCAAGCCGGCCAATGTTCTACTGACTCATCCTACTGTCTTCTTTTATATTTCCTATTCACTCTTAAACGTCGGAGCGCAGTGCCGGTATGCAAGCGACGCAACGGCCAAATATCAAATATAATATCATATCATATTATTTGCGAGCCTCACTCATATTTTAATAATATGACTGCGAAAAATATGATTATGATATGGATTTGTAGAATATGGGGGGTGGCCATATCTGGCCACCCCGTGAGACAAACAGGTATAGCCCTTCTGAACCCCTTCAATGAAAAGGTTGACCCCTCAGGCCGATGCCCCACCCTCATTAGGCATAATGAGCTCAAACAGAATAGCATATTTTAAAACTAAGTTTAATGAAAAATATGCCAAAAGCCTTGATTTTAGTAAAAAGTCGGACTTTTTTAGCTTAACATCCATTCAACCACCCATCAGCCGGCGGTACCCCTCAGGATTTGAAAATGTACCACCGCTCAGTCGAAATACTAGTACTTCGTGTCTACTTCTGCCCTCCTGCTTCAAGTGTGCAGAGTGAGCAGATCTTCGGTGTTGCTGCAGACATTTAAAGAACCATACAGTACATGGGCCGGAAAAAACGGTTGGGGGTAGTCAAAATACTAAAATTTGGGGTTGGCCTGCCGGTTTGGGGGGTCGCGGCGATTTTGTGGGTGGGTCAGGAACACAAGTCGGCTTCAGGTGGGTGGGTGGGGTCGTTCGGGGGGATCGAGCCCAAGTTGGAAAGTGCGCAAACCCCCCAAACCCCCCGCGGCCCATGTATGCTAAGAACCAAAGCGTTACTGTCAGAAAGCTGAGAATGGCGAGAAATTGATGTTTCTGATAGCTATCATGCCACTGTTACGTTTTGACTATGCATGTATGTAGAATCCATTTCTGAGTTGTTCAGGAAAAACTGTTTTTTTACTGTTCCAGAGAAATAAACTTGGTGTCAGTTTTGTTTTATTTCCTGATTTATCCACACAAAAATATCGAAAATATCGATGCGAAATATCGCGATATCGATATCGATATCGATATTGGAAAAAGGGTCGATATATCGACTTTTCGATATCGATATCGATATATCGTCGGAACCCTAGTGGTGACCACGTGTGTTGAGATTATTAAATTTGAAAAAGAAATCAACAGGGAGATCAATTTGTCCACGAATTAATTTGTACACCATTACAAGGTCATCAACTATTCTTCTTTTTTCTAAACACTCCAAGTTGAGTAAGCTTAGCCTTACAGAGTATTCAAAATTGTCAAGACCTGGAATTCGGCGAGTAAATAATCTCTGTACCTTTCTATCCGATCAATGTCAGATAAGTATGGAATCCAGACCTCTGAGGCATATTCTAACTTGGGACGAACAGAAGTTGTGTACATTTTAATAAGGAAACTCTTGGTCTTTGTTTCAAAGCATTTGAAAATCAGATTAACCAACCTAAACCCGTTTGCTGCAATTTGATTAGAATGGCGCGAAAATTTAAGATCATTTGAGATTAGCACACCAAGATCAGTTATTGTATCAACTGATTGAAGCTGACGACCAAGACATACGAAATTTGTATGAGCATTACGGTAACCAAGATGCAGGACAGCGCATTTTTCTATTGCAACAGATAGCTACATTTTCTCTGCCCATCGCATCACCCTTTCAAGATCTCGCTGTAAAGACGCTGCATTTCGAGGAAGGGCAAAGTAAATTTTAGTGTCATCAGCGTAAGGACAAACTTTGACTCAGTGAGCACCGAACTAAGGTCATTTGTGTAAAGAAGGAACAACAGAGGGCCTAATTTGCTACCTTGAGGAAGACCAGACTGGTTCAATTCTACTTCACACATATCAGACAGACAGTCGTTGACACCTAAAAAACGAAAAGTATCGGATCCATTTTTGCCTTTGCTCAAATGAAACACTATTCCTATTTACAAGTACAAACAATTTAAGGTAAATTCTTCAAAATATTGGGTATTAGGTTTTCCGATAATGATTCATCTTTACTTCTGAAGACGCAGCGCATCAGCTTTGCTGCGAAATATAAAATAAATATTGTACTTCAACAGTGCTCTCAGATTTCAACCCAAACAGTAACCCAAGAACTGAAATGTTAAACAAAGTCTTCAATTGAACAGTCTCCCAACAATCTTATCAGCTGCTAAATGCAACCGGGAGCGGAATACCGAGATTCGGAAAAACCGGGATTACCGGGAAATGACAAAACCGGGAAATACCGCGAATATCGGGAAATCGATCAAAGCGCATGCAGCATGATAAAACATAAATGTTTTCAACATCCACTTTAGCTATTGATACCATTTGTACCGGAGTTTTCCACTTAGTATCCCAGGGGATATAACACGGAAAATCACGTTTTTCTGAGTGAAAACATTGCCGCCAGTTAATGGATATTAACTGGACAAAGCCATGGGATATTAACTGGAAACAGCATGGGATTTTAACCGGAACAATGTTTTATCATAGATACAGTATGCATGTGTGAAGAAAATTATTACAAATCTGACATAAACATTGCCGCCAAGTAATATCCCATGGGATATAAAGCGGAAGAAGGGTCCATGTAATATCCCAGTGGGATATTAAGTGGGGTGGGATTAGACCTATTTCCTCAGAGAATTTCAATTTGTAGTCTTAGTTTGTAGTTAAAAATTTTCGCGAAAATAATTTGTAGTCTTAGTTTGTAGTTGTCAAATTCAGGTTAAAAAAATATGTAGTCTTAGTTTGTAGTCAATTTGTAGTCAGGTTACCAAACGTCAGAAATTCGATATTAGTGCAATTTTTGTCAATCGACCAATCAGTCATAGTAATGCTTTGCAAAAATGGTAACTAGAAGCCTGTTAATTGTTTTTCTATGAAGAAATCGTCTTTTCTAATAGATATTTCTGGAAAGAAACAGACGGAATTCAATGTTCAAAAGAATTCCAACGCACATTTGGTATTTTTCTAAAAATATGATTACACATTTTTTAAAAACTAAGGCAATAAAAAGCACGAACAAATGTACAAAAGTCAATCATGAGGTCTTTTCCTTGAAAATTTATTGTGGAAAAAAAGCGGGAAAATTGGGAAAACGATCTTTCTAACAATTTACATAAAATATCTTCCTTCTTGGTATGCTTTCGCCAGTTTGGCAACCTTATCGTAAGCTCAAGACAGCTCAAAATGCCGATTGCGGGCTAAATTTATATAAAATTACTTCAAAAATTGGAAAATATGCAAGAAAAATGACTGCAAATTGACTACAAATTCGCAAATTCTGAAATAGTAGTTTGTAGTCAATTTGTAGTCAGCCAAAATAATATGTAGTCTTAGTTAATTTGTAGTCTTGATGACGTCATAATCGCCGAAAATACGTAGTTTGTAGTTAGTAGTTTGTAGTACTACGAATTAGGTCTAGGTGGGATAGTAAGTGGAAATCTCCGGTAAGTCCATATTCACAAATCTAAAAAATATCAGTAAGAGTAACAGAGCAGTATAACTAGTAGGCTTGATTGCCTTCCAGAACTTCGGGTAGTGGACTAGCAATCTTGCCATCAATCTGCAGCTTAAAAATAGCGCTACAATAATCTGAAAGTTAAACCTATGTACGTTGAGAGATTCCAGGAAAAGGAGCCAAGAG
>JASANB010005923.1:0-49853 GCA_030248155.1 Sabatieria punctata | reverse complement strand
TTACTAACCAGCTACCGATCTGGAAACAGGAGTACCAGAACATGAAAGGCCATTGGAACAGCTACAAAACCATATGCTAGTCGGCATCCTAGCTTAACAAACGAATGAACGGTGATCGTTTGAATGGAGACTGTCAGACACCAGAAAATGAGCCCGAATATCCCTGCACCCTGCCGACCCAACTTTGAGGGGATGTAGCTCCGGTTCAAGGGGGTTGCTGGTGGCCGGGAATGCACCGTTGGTCTTCGATTGATCTCTATTTTAACAGAACAATATGAGACAGATCCATGAGATGGCCTACTTGCCCCCTAAGCTGATTTTCTCACAAATGCATCTTAAACATCGGATCACTGTTGTTACGTTTTATGAGTTTTTTAAATTTCGACAAGCAAGCCAAGCTCAAAGGAGCTAGAGACACCTGCTAGACAGTTGAAAATTTATTTCATAAAATTTGCGTTTTGTCTAAACATTCACTCATTAGGAAATTCTGATATCGTTGAAATGAGGCTATCACTTGAAACATAATGTAGTTGGTGTGGTATACAGACTGACACTGTTTATTGACGCGTCGTATGTACTATTGATAACACCTTGGTAACGTCTTATTGCCTGAAATATTTATGTACAACCGATGTACATAGTACATGTTGCAATAAAAACCGGGTCCCAGTAAAACCCTTCCAGCAAACCCACGGACTGCAGGGTTTTACTAGTGACTTTCGCTGGTCGGCTTTTTTGTTTTTTCTTGTTTCTTGTCCTGGCTGCCAGTAAAACCCGCATTTGCACGGCACGCAGCGCATTCCCAGGCTGACAATGGCGCTGGCTCAAGCTTCAGCTTAGGATTGGTGGGTTCAGGCTTTAGTGTTGGGTTCAGGCTTAGGATTTGGTTTAGGCTTAGGGTTTTGGTTCAGGATTAGGGTTGAGTTCTGGCTTAGGGTTGGGTTCAGGCTTAGGCTGAGGCTAAAGACAGATTTGTGGTTCTGCCATTCCGGTGGCAGTGGCACTTTCTAAATAGCTACCAACGGCGCAATTTGGACTTGGACAGACCAGGAAAGTGCCACCGGGTTGGCATTAACGGGTTGGCTGGCATTTGTCAGTCCACCAAAGGTTCAAAATTGAATGGTTGGTAGCTAAGCTATGTAGAAAATGAAGTGACACCCGGCTGACAGAAGCAGCGTAAATTTGTCTTCAGGCTTAGGGTCAGTCAAGCTTTAGGCTAAGGCTTAGACTGTCTTAGGGCAAGCCTAGACTTTGGCTTCGAGTAAAGCTTAGACTTAGGCTTAGGGTCAGGTTCCGGCTTAGGCTTGGGGTCAAGCTTCTGCTGAGGCTTACGTTTTGTCTCAGGAAGACAAGCATATAGGAAACCGCCCCAATCGGAGAACTGCGTTTTTAAAAGCTTGCGTTGCTAGGACGAACTCTAAGCCTAAGCCTCAGCCTAAGTTTGATCCTAAGCGTGAACGTAACCCTAAGCCTCAGCCTAAGCCAGTGCGGTTGTCAGCCTACAAATGAGCTGGGCGGCACGCAGCTGCAAATGCGGGGCTTTACTGTCCGCGGCGCCGACCAATGAAAGTCGGCGGGGTTTTACTGCAACATACAGTATACCTACTCCAAGACAGGGTTCAAAAAAGAAACCCAAAGGGGTGCTGCTGCTTATTAGTTGCTTAATAATTTTCTGTTGGGCGATTGTACTGTAGCTTCGCTCACTTTAGTATGTCATACTTTTGATTTTTTTATACTATTTAGTATCTGAAAGTTATTTTGTGATACATTTGTTTATTTGTTTGTTTGTTTGTTTATGAGTTCCACTGTCCTTTAGGACAGCTCAGGACACCCCTCGCTCTTTTCAGTGGATTTGTGGAGGGTTGACTTGACCGCATGCATGTAGCTGGGTTTTCGGCTTGGGGGGTTCTAAAGGGGGTTTCAGCTACCTTTTTTGGTGTCCAAAAGTGGGTTTCAGCGACCTTTTTTTTGGCTCAAAACAGGGTTTTGAGCACTAAAAATCGGGTACAAATCCGTCGAAACCCTATTTAGGGCCTCTGAAACCCTATTTACAGCTTTTGAAACCCTAATTAGGGTTCCGAAACCCTGTTTTAGGTCTCTGAAACCCAAATTAGGGTTCTGGAACCCTATTTTAGGCCTGCAAAAACGGAAATTAGGGCTTTGGAACCCTATTTAGGGCTTCAGAAACCCCAGTTAGAGTTTCAGAGTCCCAAATTAGGGTTCCAGAACCCTATTTTGGGGCTCAAGAAACCCTGTTTAGGCTCACAGAAACCCAAAACAGGGTTCCGGAACCCTATTTAGTTCTTCAGAAACCCTAATTAGAGTTTCAGAAACCCAATTGCGTAGGCTTTAGGTTTATGCTGCATAGGCTAACGGGTTTGGTTTGAGGCTTAGGCTTAGCCTCAGGGGTTAGGTTCACTCTTAGGCTTACGTATGCCTAGGTTCAGGCTTAGGGGTTAGGTTCAGGCTTAAGGGATAGATTCAGGCTTAGACTTAAGGGATAGGTTCAGGTTCAGGCTTAGGCTTAGGCTTAGGTTCAGGTTAGGGTCACTGAGTACTGAGTACGAACGAACAAAGCAGAATCAGAATCATTTTACTTCTCTGCATGATACAGCATCAGTTAGGCAAACTACATTTCCGCAGTACAAACAGAGAAGGAATGCAGTGCAGCACCAAAACAAACAGTGCAAAAGTCAGCGCCTAGCCTACATAAAACAGTACATACAGTTGACCGTCTATCAGTATTGGTTTGCAGATAGTAATAGCAAGAATATATTCTTGGTAATAGGGCTTTGTTCCAGAAACAAAGAGTAAGCCTGCACTTCTTGGGCTCGATATTTTAGCTCGATGTTGTCGCTGTGCCAGCGCAGTGACTTGCGAGCCTTCGAGTCAAATTTTCTTAGACCAGTTTTGCGCCAAAACTTATCACTCGTTGGACAGTGGATTCGATAAGCTGACGTATGTAGGTAGAGTAGAAGCCTAGTTGTTTATTTGAGATAGAGAATAGTGTTACTGAATAGAGAGTATAAGTGTTGTATAGGAGAGGAGTCAGTTGGGGCGTTGTTCGGTCCGCTTAGCCATGGTCTCGTAGTCCTTGATGAATTGGTCGTAGTCAGGGCTTTTGTATTTCCACCGTCCCACGATGTACTCTAAGAGCGCGCGATGTATGAGGATGTATTGTTGCGGCGTCTGTACACTGTGCATTCGTTGATCCCTCACCTGCCGCACCACTTGGTTGACTTGACGCGCCCGGTTGGCCTCCAAAAATCCTAGACAAATGTCCAGCACGGCCAGAGTTCCGGTGCGACCGATGCCGGCCGAACAGTGGATGACGATGGGAAGTTGGCTGTCGACGATTCTCTTGCGCAGATGCAACAATGCCCGTGGACTGGATGGCACGCCTTGGTCCGGCCACTCCGACCACCTCCAGTGAGTGACCACTCTGCTCGGTCTGCTGTCCACCGCCACCTCCAGCTTACTCAGATGCGCCTCTCCGTGACGACCCAGTTGTTCTGTGGTGACGCTTCGATTCCTCACCCGCACATTGCCGTAGCTTTGGTGCTCGTTCTCCTCCGACGGCCAATACTGAAAACACTTGCTCCGGCCTTGCTCCACCACACTGCACAGCATCATCACCAGCGACACCTTCTCCTGGTACACCATCCGCCAAAAGTCTACCGCTGTGTGTTCCAGTGGGCCCTGCGTACAGATGTATTGCTTTTCGTCTTTGCTGCCGCCCACGTACGACGCATGAATGTAGTTTGTTCGGTCACCGTTCTGCAGCTTCACCCGCGTCTCGTCCATACAAATGATGTCTGAAACCCTCTCTCTACCACCTGTCACAGGCACTTGCTCACTTACTCTTATATCGGTTCTTGGATGGGTTGTGCTCAAAGTGGTAGCTTGAATAGTGGGGCGGATTGTAAGTCTTTAAGTCTTTGAATTCCTCTGCCAGGCCCTTCACTCCCTTGCTCAATTGCTCATCGACCCATTGTTTAACTTCAGTTGCAATCTCGCGTCGTCTGCCTGTTCTTCGCACGCTCGATGTCGACGCTGTAGTAGATGTTTTTGACGAACGCCTCTTGCGGACTGACATTAAGTTGCATAGACCAGTGCACAAACGTATAGAAACACAAATGATGCACAAACACATACACAACGCTATTAATCCCGTTTGCCAGTTGCTTTCACATTTTCAGCATTCCTTCCTGATTCTGACAAAAGGCTCATTACTGCATTTTAGTGCACGTTTGAATTTTCTGAACACAACTATCTGTACCTGAGTGTTTTCGCAAAAATCGAATAAAACTTTTAGTGAAAGCAATTGATCTACACTCTACCTACATACATCAAGTATGCTAATTTTGCATGTTATTTTCGGAATACAGTTTAACAAACTTAATAGGTTCGCAACCAAGAGGATTGAATGGGTAGGGGAGGGGTTTCCTGGCTGAAGGTCTACATAGGGCGTTAAGCTGCCAACAATTTAGTACAATGCTATTAAAAAATGCTAGCCTAATCATTCCGACAATTTCAGCGTCACACACTACGAAATTTTAAGAGACACTGACGGTTTAGCGGACCACCCCGTCTGTTTTCCTTCAGTTTTTCAGCCATGAAACCAGTTTGAGCTAGAATTACCACCAGACCAAACCAGGGAAATGTGTAACTGAACTGAAGTGTAGTCTTAAAAATACTGAACCACTGTCACTCAGTTGATTGTAGAGGCTACGTAGTGGAGCATTGTTGGTGCTCCTGGTAAATCAGCTTGCTTGCACACGGTGCTGCTGGTCTGGTACTGTTTACGGAATTGCACCTACATTACAGTGTACTGTACTACTACAGCTCTAGCGCATAGCCGTATCAGCAGCACAACCTTTGGGCTCTGTTTACGCAACACCCTCTTGTAATACCTATTCTTCGGAGCACTTGAGATATCCACTTGTAAAGTTTGGCAACATTGCATAATATAGTGGGCTTTTGCTCGCAAAACCACGAACCCCAGCTTACAACACCAGACACGTACAAGCGATTGTTGAACCGACACATCAGTGGAACGCCTGAGTCTCCCTAAAATCGCTGATCTCTGTACACATCTGGTCAAGCCAAGCCAAGTATCATGGTTCCTGCTGCATAATACAGTACAATCACGGCATTCTCGAGATATATCGTACAATCGAGGCGATGTGTTATGCTATGCTATCGGCGCCATTTATGGTACCGGTATCACCTGAAACCCCACTTGAGGGGATACCATGACAACCTGAACTGAAGCCTCGATCAAAGCGATTCCGTATGATGTCAGTACCGTCAACTAAAGGATGAACCGACACCGTATATGTATGTCGATAAATTCCTATGTTATCGTACGTACTGTATGTAGTTGAGACTGTAATGTATTACCGTGTAGGCTTTTGCTATTAAAGGAGGAGCTAGAGTTGATCATTTGAAACCGGACTTTGTATAAAAATACATGCAGGTGCACGTGACGTGAGTTAGTTAATAAAAGCGTAAGAGAAACTATACTACTCAGGTTACTGATCTATGTATGTGTCTGTTTCGTTTATTACCTGGCACGGTATGGCTGCATCCATAGCGGCGCAGTACATGGAGCTGTCTAAATCATCCCGCCAGTATCTTAAGCACTTTTTGTTAGACATTCGTGAGGCATAGCCTTCGAGAAGAACCGATGATACGTCATTGGCTAAAATAGAACAATGCAGTGGATATACAGTGTATGCAATAAGTGAAAGCATTTACAGTCGGTTATGCCCCACCCGGCAACAAAACAGCTTTGGCCAGGCCGAGGTTCGAATGTGCCTCCTGCTTGAGTACCGGAGCTGAAGTTTTTGTGAGCGTTTGATCCAAAGGTAATTCGGTTTTTGGGCACACAAGGCAAACAGATAGTTGGCACTCGTTTGATCGGCGTTCTGACTTGTATAATTGCCAAATCGTATGTGTACATGTTTTTGATGTTCCTTGGATGAATGAAGAATCGCTTAATCGACACTCTGACATCATTTTCATCTGGATCAGAAATGTTATGGGAAAAATAGTAAACATATAAGGCCGAACGATTGAGCTTTTTGCCTCTGAAATACGAACAAATTACCACGTTTTGTTTGCATACACTACCAGTGAGTGTGTGAGGGATACCATGCAAGCCAACCAAACAGAGAAAACTTAGGGTACGTACGTCCGTGGGTCCTGTAAGCAATGGCCGGCAGTCAGGACAAGATCATCAGAAATGGCAACACCGGTGCAGTGAACTCGCTGCAAATTGGATTTTTTCTTCAAGTTCACAAGCCATGGGTATGCTCCCTTTTCGTTCACCGGTGTTCCGTTTTTTATATAAAACCGCCGCGATATTGGCAGTCGGCCACATTGACGCCTGGCCAAAACGACCAGCGAAAACACAAGTAGAAGGAAAGTCGGACGCATCAGTTTTAGTCATTCTGTCTGCCAGCGCAGAGCGCATTGCAAATCCACCCATTTGGCACAGAACCAGTTTTGGCACGTTTCCTTTCCGCTTTTTAACATAGGACCGCCTTGCGGCGTGGACGCAGCGCACGGCGCAGATCCAACTTTCACACTGCGCTGACCACAAGCGATTCTGTAAAATTCTAATGCCCAACTACGGTATACCAGAATTTCACCAAATTTCGCCACAGCTGGTGTGTTTTTTGTTAGCTGACCTTGGATAGTAGAAGCCGAACGTATAATAAGGAAAGCGCAAGCGTTTGGGACATTCAAACAAGTTTTGTCGATGTATTCTTCATTCTTTTGAATAATGGTTTTCTGCGAGTAAAACTGTAATCGCCATGGACGCTTGAAGGAGCGCGGACGGGCGATTGTGTTTTGTTTTGCGTGCCCTCCACCACCATCACGATCACCATCCTCTCTCACGTTGGCCATGTCCGGCAGCAACACCCCTCTAGAGAACGCTCCGGCCGCCGCTGCCACCGGTAACTGCCGAACCTAACTGAATCGAGCATCTGACTGGGGCTACGTTTTTCAGGCAAAAAGGGCAAATTCAAGGGCAAAACGGTGGATATCAGCGAACTGCTGACCAACCTGCCCCCGCCGACCACTCAGAACTGGGCAGAGATCATGGAAAACCAGCAAGTCGGCAACAACAGCAGTGCAGCCGAGGTTGGTGCTGTTCTGACTCGGTCTGTCTGCCAGACACGCTCAGTTTTAGCTGAAGAACTCCATCATCCAGACACGGCAAATGCTGCCCACCGCCCCGCGGACTGCTCTCGGTCCGCAGGAAATCGATCTGAGTCGAGTGCCCGAGGGTCCGCCCTTCGAAATCTACGTCGGAAACATCGCATTCGACGCGTCCGAAGACGATCTTTACCGATTCTTCGAAAATCTCACTGTAACTGCCTACTACTAGTTGCCTTGTCTTTAAACAAGACATACATTCACAAAACTGGCCAGAGCGTTTAATCTCCTAATTCACCTTTGTCCTGTCAACGACTACTACGTGGCGAAAGTGGACAGGTTACTTACCTGGAAAGTGCCGAATTTGTGAATGCAGTTCTGATTGACTCTGCGCCAGACATGACCCGCTCAGGCCGACTCTACCTTCCTTAGCAATATTTTAGAAGATTTTTGTTGCTTAAATATGGTTTAAATAATTTGATGTAAATGAGCTAAAAAGTAGCTTATTTTAGGTGCCTAAAATGGACAGATTTCTTTTTGCTTTAATTTTCAGAAAGCTTGATGATACAGTTGGACCATTGGTGCCAAAATTTGGGGAATTTTGCTAAAATTTCGTGCTCCAGGCTTGACACTGTCCCGAGAAATTCCAAGAATACTGAAATTTGTTAATTTCAAAGCCAATAGAAATAATGCTAAAAGTGTACACATTTTTTTGCTGTTATTTCTACAAACCTTGGCCAAATAAGGTTTAATTTGTAACATAGATGCTAAAAAATCCGGACTATTTTATGTGCTAAAATTTCATTTCTTGAGATAGGCATAGGCTGGAGAAAATATGGATTATCCTTTTGAGTTAGTATTCCCTCAGCCGAAATGCTAGTCGATGTCTGCTCTGAGATAGTTTCTGTTTCAGGTAACTAATATTCGTCTCGTGCGCGACAGTTCGAGGGGTAACCAGCATCGCGGTTTTGGTTATGTTACGTTTGAGCGACGCGAGCAGTTAATAGAAGCACTGAAAATGAGGGGGCAGGTGAGTTCTGTTTGAGTTGCTTTGGCAGTGGTGCAGAACCACCGACAGAAGCTGCTTGTTATGGGTTTTGTTAAGGCAATACGTGGTGCCGCACAATTCGAGCCTTATGAACAGCTAACAGAACATAAATCCTCCTAGGGCTGTCCTTTGCTGTACATTTGATGCTGTGCACAGGGAAACCGACTCTTGACAGACGGTTAAATGCGATCCTCAACACGTCCTGTAGCCGCGTTAACTGCGTCTTCTGATCGTAAATGCGATCTTGTTATGCGATATACAGTGCTGGCAAAAAAGAACTGCCTGGCTTTTTCTCGAGTTTTCCGAATCACTTCAAATGGCTGTCATTCCGTCAGAATTTTCAACCGAATGAAAACATTTTTGGCAAGTTTATGATTATTTGGTTAAAGTTTGTTTTGACCGAATCCTGACCTTCTGTTCTTCTTTTACAAATTTTGCAGGTTTGGCAATCTTTATAATCGTCTTTCATCCCTGAAAAGGCCAACTTTCTAGCAAAGCCGGTTAAAATTTTTTACTTTCAATGACCGCGAAAAATTGGCATTCTCAAAAATGAGATTGTTGTCCTCTGCACAGAAAGCAAGGTTGCACGAACGAATGATGTCGTGGATTACAATCTCATGGATTAAGGCAACGCCATTGCAAACGCGCGTTAAGGAGCGCATGTAACCGTCAGTTAAGAGTAGTTTTACCTGTTATGGTGAAAAGTACGTTTAAGTGAATAGTAACGGGTTTGCTAGTAAATCCAAGATGATACAATGGTTTCAAGGTTGAGGGAGAGGTGTTGCAGAAAGTGGCTGGGCGAGAGTTGCGTATTGACGTGCACGAGCAGTCGGACAGTCAGAAGCAGCAACAGAGGAGGTATCAACAGCGCCCCCCGTATGGTCAACAGAGCTACCAACAAAACGCTCAATATGACGGTCAGTAGTTGAAGCGTTGAACACCTCGTTGCCTCTGCTTTCTGCCTCGTTGCCCTTGTCCCATAGCTTTTTTTTGCTTTTTTTCAGCGCACCACAGTTACGGCCATTCTGCGAGACATCCTAGCGGAGGCTACGGTTACGGTTAGTTTTGTGTCGTTCTGCTTTGCTAACATCTGTCGCACCGCACTCACTGGTTATTAGCGGTGCTCTTGCTCAGTCAACCGGTTGCAGGCAGTCGCGGCTATCAGGATAGGCAACAGATGGGTGG
Source organism: Sabatieria punctata (assembly GCA_030248155.1). Lineage (NCBI taxonomy): Eukaryota > Metazoa > Nematoda > Chromadorea > Araeolaimida > Comesomatidae > Sabatieria > Sabatieria punctata. Next base: position 40,453 of record JASANB010005923.1, on the reverse strand, counting down.
TTATGCAGAACCGAACGGACCGTCCGACTATTATCCGACTGCCTACGAGCAACAGTCGTACGGACGCGGCGGCTACGGTTACAGTAATAGAGGTTACGACACTTACCCGCGCTCTCGGGGTGGCTACGACAGATACAACCAGCCGCAGGTACGGCACAAGTAGCTAGTTGCTGTTTGACGCCACGCGCCTACATGCAGGGGTTTCTTCCACCCACTCTTCCCCATGTATAAGTAGTTATGTTTGCAGGACTATTACGGACGTTACGGTGGGGCTCAACAACGTTACAATAATTACTACCAGCACGACAGAAGGGAGCAAGTATACGAGGACAGGTACGGTCGTCCGTACACGCACGAACAGTATGGCGGGGAGTACGGTGGAGGCTATGCTCCTAGACAAGGCTACTACAGAGAAGGAGCAGCTCGCCCCGCCTACGCCGGTAGCACCGGGGGTCGAGAGTCGTCGAGAGGCTTTGGCAGACAACGGACCGACAGTCAGATGACGTCCGACTCTGTCGCTAGCACAGGTACCCCACCCAGACTTAAGCTTAAGCACTTCTCCCTGACCCGAAATTACAAGACTTAGTAGCGATTTCAGCGGTGGGAAACTAGCTTGAGATCACTAGCTTTTAGCTTAAAAGGCCTTTGATAACTTTATTTGGCGTTTCCGCTGCTATTTATGGTTAGAAGTCGTTTATTTGTCATTTTCTGCTTGTTTTAGCTCTTAAATGCAATTTACTACTGAGAATTGCGTTTTTAGCCTAATCGTTAACTATGTAAACCCTGTTGAAAACGCACTCGCAAGCGTTTTGGCGTTTTTAGAAACCCACAAAAGTTAAAGCCCCTCTGCCACAAACCTCCTACCCCCACCCCCACACATGCATACATGTAATAGGTCATCCGCCGAATGGGGGGTTGGGGGGTCTGGCGCCGGCCGGGGGGTCTGAGCCAAAATTTTGGGAGGGGGTAGGGCACTAAAAAACGCTCAAAAATCGAAAAAATCGCAATTTTTGGGCTAAAAATCGCCAAAAATCGCTAATTTCGGCAGAAGTACAGCTAAAAGTGCTGTTTTGCAGGCGTTTTTGGCAATTTTTGTGTCTGAAATTGCAAAAATTTGCTCAAAAATTTACTTGCCAGAAAAATCGGAGGTCGGCGAAATTGTCTCGGGGGGGGGGGGGGGATCCCCCAGACCCCCTGTTACATGCATACATGTACTCGGGGGGGTTGGGGGGGGGGTGTACCCCCCTGCTGGAAAGGCCAAACCCCCCCTCACCCCCCCCCCCCCCCCGAGACAGGTTAAGGGACCCCTCCCCCCGACCAAAAAATACAAGTCGTGGTAGTGGCTCCAGTATTAACAAACTGGGTCAGAAATCACTAATTTTTAGCCTAAAATTCACTTGAAAAGCCTTTGGAAACCGAATTTGGCGTTTCCACTGCTGATATTGAAGAAAAATCGATGTTTTTGGAAGCTCTTTTTGTCATTTTTTGCTTGTTTTTAGCTTTAAAACGCTATTTGGCAGCTTAAAATAGCGATTTTTAGCGTCCTTTTTGAAAAAAACGTGCTAAAAACGCATTTCTAGGCGTTTTGGAGCTTTTTGAAATTTGGGACCCCCCACCTGGGCGAAACCCCCCCTCGACCCCCCACCTGAGGAAAAAACCCCCCTACCCCCCTCCCCCCAGGTCGGCCCGGAGCTGTTACATGTATGGTATGCACACATGTAACAGGGAGCTCTGCCCCACCCGACTTAGGTCAGACCCCCATCGGGGAGCCCCCTGAGACGATTTTTCCGACCTTCCGCCATCCGTTTTTTCTTGAATTTCAAGTAATGTTTTATGATTTTTAACTTCAAATTGTGATAATTTTTTGCGATTTTAGAGCGTTTTCTATATAGTACTGAACCGCCTCCCCTTGAATTTGGGCTCAAGCTCCCAACGCCCTCCCCCATCGAGGGATGTATGACCTGTTACATGTATGTCCACACCTCCCTTCCCGGTTCTGACCTCTTATGTAGTTGTTTTAGTTCTACAAACAGGGACTTAAGTGCACGTGGGTAGGGGTGGATGGATATGTATCCATATGGGTCGAATAAACGGGTCAGAATCCGGAAATTGGGGGTTGGCGGGCTTACGTTTTGTGGGGCTCCGTCAGGCATATGCATGTGTAGTGTCTGTAGTAGTGTGTGTAGGTGGAGGCGGAGGCGGAGGCGGAGCAGCTGCTACCAAAGATCGTCCCAAGTTGATGTTGAAACCACGCACAAAAACCACCGAGTCAACTGATTCGGAGGATGGCACCAAACGTTCGTCTTCGATTTTTGGCGCCGCAAAGCCTGTCGACACAACCACTCGGGAGCGTGAAATCGAGGATAAATTGAACAAAGAGAAACAGGAGTTACATGAGAAGGTAACATAGACACTTTAGCTGCAGATCTGGGCTAGCGTTCCGGATGGGCGAGGGGCATTCATTCAGGGGGGTATAGCCGGCCGTCTATGCTCGGGCTCTAGTTGCAAATATCCGGCTGGGAATTTGAATGTCGTTGACCATTGAAGTCATACAACATTTTTATCTTGTGAAAAGCATTATCCTGCCTATCAGTTTTGTTGAAAATCAATCGAAACGGTTTGAGAAAATTTTGATGTGATAGAATGCAAAACCTACTTTGAAACAGAAAAAATATAGCGTGTTTTTCAAAAAATAGGGAAAAGATGACATCTGACTTGGAAATATTGAATTATGCTACATTTTTATACTACATCATACTACAGCCAATTTTTCGATACTTTTCGAAGGTAAATACTACACCTGGTAACACTGATCAGCCTTTAGAAATTGGTGGGTTCCCAGCCCTTTTCCTCTCACGGGTAAACTGAGTTTGTCTGTATGTGTGCTGAGGTAGCTGAGAGGGGCATGTACGTAGGCAAGTAGAGTAGAAGGTATGCTAATGCATGTTCTTTGTAGAAACGGCGCGACGTGTCGGACTCCTCGAAAGTACTCTGGTTGGGGATACAAAGCACTCAGTGACTGTGTGCTATTGCAGATTGTCAAGGAGGAATCGGAGCGACATCTGCCCGGTGCCATTGAGACGCGTCGCAGAACCTCCGAACGTACTTTGTCGCAGTCGAGCGGTGGTGGGGGCAGTCGTCCTCCCAAGAGTCCTGGCCGTATGTTCTTCTAGCTGTCTAAGTGTTTTAGCAGAGAGCAGTGTTGCAGTAAGCGGAGGCAACGTGCCGCCCGAGTCTGTGCGGCTGGCACCGTCAGTCCCTCAGCCGGTCAAAGTGCTGCAACGGCCTTCTTCAGATAAACCTCCCCCCGCTCAATCAGAAAATGTCTGGGATACCAGAAAGCAGCAGCAAAACACAGGTTTGTTATGGCACATAACAGCTCATCCGCACAACCGCCGAGCTCGGCTTGGCGGCTTCCAGTACTAAAACTAGCTAAAGTGCAGCTAAAAGTAGCTGTTGTAGAAGTCAGTATTGACAGTTTAGTGTCTAAAACTATAAAAATGCTTCCGAGAAAAGTGGCAGACGGAAAATGGTCTCCACGGACTTTGGCTGTGGTCAGTCGGTTGGGAGCAACTCAAGATCTTCTGTTGCGTGAATAGTGCTGGCTGAATGCCATGCAAAGTTGGATGAGAGAGTACCTTTTGTGCTTACGTTGTGTTGGCTTGATTTAGAAATGGAGCCGGACAACCAAGAACCTGAAGACGCTACCGAGGAAGAAACCAGTCAGCGCATCAGTACGTTTCCAAACTGCTCTTCGTGTCAGTTGGGAAGCAGATCGTTTATCTGCCTCTTAAAACTGTCTTGTATTCAAGTACTCTAATCTGTGTTCAAAGGTAGAAAAGGTGATTGATTTAGTGACGTAAAAAATTTATTTAATTGTGTAATTGAAATTCGCATATTTGGGCCGTTTTTAATTTCAATTCAATTAACTTAATTTATTTGAAATTAAAAAGTTAGGCCATAATATTTAGTTGAAATGCGTCCGGAATTCCAATTATTTTTTCAATTATTTCCGGTGGTAAATGTAATGTAAGGAAATGAAATGTGTGAGTGCAAATGACTTCAAACCAAAACCTATAGGGTTTGTCACCTATTTTATGTTGAGACCGTTTTGTTTTGTAATATTTTACTCTCTGTTTTTCATTTCGTAGTAGTAATTGTTGTTGTTTTTGTCCTTTCGGACTAGGAGTAGCTAACTGCTATAGAGCAGGAAGAGGCGCAAGGTCTGGCAGCCTGCCTAACAACAAACCTCTCTTTTTTGCTGTGTGTGCAAGACAGCGCCGGTTTGGTCCCCATTTAACTACTTGCCATTGCTGACTCTCGACGACCTGGGTTGGGCTTTGTGTCGACTACTTCCCATGGCCTCGACCGGTTTCGAACCCACAAAAACACCGCTTCCACGGGTGCTGGGGCCGCCGTGACACGAGATAACGTAAAGTACCCATGGCCAAGACGCAACGGTAGTTCATTACAAGGTTAAAAAACAGTGATTTTTGGTTGTATGGTAGTGTACCCTCCCATTTCCTCTGAAGGTAGGAATTGATTTTGGTCACAAATGATAAAAATCTTTAGATTGTGTTTATACTGAGCTGATACTGAAATGAACTACTACAGATGTAGATTACACGCTAGAATGCCTTTTTAATGTGTTCAATGTGTTCCTAAAAGGCAAATTTGGCTGAGCAGCAGCCCAGCCAGGCGTTTCTATTTCAATTTCACATAAACATTTTTCTAAGTCCTGGGTTCGCCACTGTGTTTGACATACATGTAACAGGGGGTCTGGGGGGTCTGCCGCCCACCCGACTTAGGCCGGCCCCCCCGGATAGGACACCCCCCTCCGATTTTTCTGGCAAGTAATTTTTTCAGCAGATTTTTGCGATTTTTTTTACAATTTCAGACAAATTTCCAAAATCGCCTGCAAAACAGCACTTTTTAGCTGTATTTCAGCCCAAATTTGCGATTTTTGACGATTTTTTGCCAAAAAATTGCGATTTTTTCGATTTTTGAGCGTTTCTTAGTGCCTGTCCAAAATTTTGGCTCAGCCCCCCGGCCGGCGCCAAACCCCCCAACCCCTCTCCCCCTTCGGCCGATGACCTGTTACATGTATGGTGTTTGAGCAGCAAAAATACGACGATTCTCAAAAAACTGAAACAAATAATTGGAAAAAATTGCATAATTGAAATTTACCAAGGTTCAATAATTTAATTGAAAATATAATTGTAATTGAAAATAATAGAAAATCATTTCACTCAATCTAATTTCATTGAATTTATATTAAATGGAGCCCATAATTTAATTGTAATTGAATTGAAATTTAAATTCCAGAATTTTACATCACTGTGATTGATTGATTGATGGAGATGTCGTTTTCAGCAGTGGCAGAGAACGGCGAGCAAACTCCGAGAGAGTATCAGGGAGACGGTCGACAGGGATTCCGAGGTCGGTCGGGCGCCAAAACGAGAGGAGGCGACCGCGGCAACAGACAACCGCGCACCTTCTATAATCGCACAGACCGGCAACAGAGAGGTGAGCAGACTCTGCAATGGTCTCGCAAACAAATAGTTAGGGTAGTACTGGGGTTATCATCCATGTAACAGGGGGATCTGGGGCGTCTGCCCCAACCCGACTTAGGCCAGACCCCCCCCCCCGGTTCCCCCGAGACGATTTTACCGACCCCCCATCCGATTTTTCTGGCAAGTAATTTTTTTAGCAAAATTTTGCGATTTTTTGCAATTTCAGACACAAAAATTGCCAAAATCGCCTGCAAAGCAGAGATGGGCAAAGGGGGGCTGAGGGGGGTTGGCCCCCTCAGGCTCTGACCTACCCCCTCAGGAATTTTTGGGAAGAATTTTGTATAGAAAATTATGATAAAAATATGCCTGGAATAGGTGTAAATGAGCTCAGAATAGCTTATTTTAACTTATTTCAATGAAAAATAAGCCAAAAAACCCTGATTTTAGCCAAAAATCGGACTTTTTCGCTTACCACCCCCTCACCCCCATCAGACGCTCCTACCCCCCCTCAGGAATTGAAAATTCTACCCCCCCCTCAGCCGAAATGCTAGCCCATGTCTGCTGTAAAGCAGCACTTTTTAGCTGTATTTCAGCCCAAAAATTGCGATTTTTTTCGATTTTTGAGCGTTTTTTAGTGCCCAACCCCCTCCCAAAATTTGTGCTCAGCCCCCCCCCCCGGCAGGCACCAGACCCCTCCCAACCCCCTCCCCCTTCGGCGGATATGTAACAGGTCATTTAACAGGCTGAAATACAGCTAAAAAGTGCTGTTTTGCAGCCGATTTTGGAAATTTTTGTGTCTGAAATTGTAAAAAATCGCAAAAATTTGATATAAAAATTACTTGCCAGAAAAATCGGAGGGGGGGGGGGCGGCAAAATCGTCTCGGGGGGGGGGGGGCTGGCTTAAGTCGGGTGGGGGGCAGACCCCCAGACCCCCTGTTACATGTATGCATGTATGAGGGTTATGGTATCTGATTGGTGCACACTGGGGCCATTTTAGTTATGGGCTCTAAGAGTTGAATAATTCGCGCTACAAGAAAAAAATTATGCTAAAACGGCGACAGCATGACCAGATGCGATAATTTACGCTGAAACTCATCGTTCGTGCGGGACCTGGAAAGTCAGGGAATTTGGTGTCTGGTCAGGGAAAAATTTGATAGCAGTAAAAACGTCTCACCGCTAAATAGTCCTGTCAGGACTTTTGTACACAACACCCTTTTGAAAATCTGTCTTCTGACTTTATACTACTACTTAAACCGGAAATTTACCTTCTGCATACCGTTTAAATGCTTTTTACAAAGCCAATTTTTCAAATTCTTCTCTCATTGGTTGCAGTTTCCTCACCCTGGTTGGTCAGGGAATTTTGACTTTGGTCATATAAAGGTCAGGGAATTTTGCTATCCAAAGGCCGCACGAACTCTGAAACTGGATTTGATTTCATGAAGAATTATAGAGAAATTTTCTAAACTGCGCAGCACGAACGTGCATTGCCCGTCCCTAGTGCCACCGGTACTAAATTACCACGTCCTTTAAAGTTATAAGCACAACGACACTTAAGAGATTGTACCGACCACGTTCGTGCATTGTAGTATTGTATGGTATTCTGTTGTAGGAGGAGGGTCGAATCGACCGCCCAGGCCAGAGCCCAACGGAGACAGGGGTAAAGGCGGCGGTGGCAGAGGAGGCAGAGGTGGTCGCGGAGCCAGAGGAGGTTTGTGTTTGTTTTGTCCGGTCAGTTTGCTCTATCAGACCTCTGTCTCAGACGGACGAGCCAAAGCGGGAGCTGACCGACCGCCACGCTTCCAAACTTCGCAGCAGCGCCCGGCACAGAGAGTGCCGCCTCAGGAAGACTCCTCTGCCAGCAGAGACAAGCGCTCCCCACCGGTTCGTTTCCTCATCTAACCACACAAATTTTCCAATAGTTTATTCTATCCTAAGTGTTAAGCCGCTGAAGATAGGTACGGAATTGTTGTTAGTGTATGATGCAGAGCTAGAGTAGTGAATCACTTTTGCTTGATTGGTTCGTCATCTTCGTCTGGTATGAAGTCCGTCTGGTCGATGAACTGCTCAGTCACTGCGTTCTCTCCAAATATTCGCTCCACCTAAACTGTCGGCGGTCTATCGTCTCTGAAGATGTGGCCTAAACGGAAGGACAGGACAGACTGACCAGTACTTCCCGGTCGATGTTGTAGTCTTTGCTGTAAGTGTCGCAGATTTGGTTGTACTTGAGTGAGCATTTGTCCACCACCACAGCCAGCACTGGCGCCGGTATTTTGGCGCAGTCGAGCGCCGGAAAACAATTGGGAATGGCTCGCACCATCTTCTGAATCTCGTTGGCGCCCTGAAACATCCCTCCGATTCACTGGCTGCGTCGACAGCCGACCGACCTGCTTTCGGATGTAGAGCATGACCACCATGATCAGACCTATCAGCAGCACTGTGGACAGCACGTTGACACTGAGTGCCAAGTAAGTGTAGAGCGACAACTTGGAAAAGGTCAACAAACCCATGGCACACACAACACAAGCCACAACAATAATAATGATAACGGCAGTATGCAAATTGTTGCAGCGGAAAGACATGCCAAAGCTGCCGGAGGAGGAGCGACCGGATTTCTCTGACCAGAACAAGTTCGCAGCACTGATGTCGTTCGAGTCGGAGGACTGACGCTGCACCGCCGGTCGACCGAGTGGCCGTTCTCCTCTTTGCTCTATTTTTGTACGCTTTCGTTTCGGTTTTGCATCGGCTGCTGGTTTTACGCTGGTATAACTGCTGTTGGAAGTGTGCGTGCGATCAGTCTTATATCTTATAGATGAGTGGGGTAGCAGCGTCTCTGTCTGTGTGGTCGTGCTTGTGTCATTCCCTTGGACAGTCTCGTTTCTTTGCGCTCGTGTTGCTCTTCTTGTTGTTCTTGTTGTCTGTTTTGCGAGAAAAATCATAAAAATTGTTAGGTTTTCCTACTTTGTTTTGTAAATAGGCAAGTCGATTAAACTGGGAGCTCATTGCGATATGACACCAATTCTCCCTCTAAAAACTCTATTTGTCTGGCCGAGTGTGAGCACGTTTCTCTCGTGACCGTGCATTTTCACCAGTCTGCTGTGGCATGATTGAAGCGTTCAAGCATACTGTCAGACTGTATGTACATGTGCTCTGTAAGATAGTGTACATGGGCTGTTATGATGAAGGGATGGTGTTTGCATGTAAAGCTTATGCGTCCGCTGTAACCCCAAGCCGTCTGCGTGTTTCTTCGATAGGCCAATGTGATGAGGCATCCTGTAGTCAAACTTCGGAAATAAAAACTGCAAAACTTTATTTCAAACTACATTAGCAAATTAATCTGTTAAAACATTCTACTTGTACAAGTTCTCGATGCACATCTGAAACCAAACGGTCGTTAAGCATAAAGAGGAAGGCAAAAAAAAGTTTAGCAGCGAGTGGTTTCGATCCACCGACCTCTGGGTTATGGGCCCAGCACGCTTCCACTGCGCCACGCTGCTACGAGACAAAAGTTTACAAAGGAAACCTATGTGCGCCGTCGAAATATTGATTTCGCAACCACCACTACATCTTTTTAATGCGCCCAGCACACTAAACTGCTAAATTTTGTGCGTTACAGATTTACATTACAACCTCACTTTGGAAAATCACAGAGAAAATGTAGCACTAATAGTATCGTAATGATGAAGAAAAAGGTCTGGTCTGGCAAATCAAACCCACTCCCTAATACGTAGTGCAGGGGTTACCGACAGTTTTGCTTACCTGTTCAAGCTCTGGAGGTTCGACGCTTGGCTTAATGCCTAGCACTTTGCACATAAACACGTAGCTACCGTCGAAAGCGGTCTCTATGTTTTTGCGAACACGGAAGCCATGAGATTCCCCTAAAAACAAGTGCAAACTGCGAACTTGCAGCAAACAATGCTTACGTTCGAACATAACCAAAGTGGTGGCTATGCCTTTATCTTTGATGGCTTGGTACATCCTTTGGGTTTGGCTGCAAGGCACCACCTACAACACTTCCCAATCACAACTGACACCTGCAGCAGAGTGAGACCTTGTCCAATTGACCGTGGAAAAAGGCAACCGGACAGCAGATTTGGTCGAGGTGATTGATTGGAGACCTGTCTTTGTAAAGCTGTTTCATCTCTGGATACGCTCCGATCAACTTTCTATCGTAGCTGGCTTCAAACTTGTGCGTCTCTGCCACCAACGACTCCAAGTCACTGACGCCGTAGTTGCTCACACCTCAAGATTACATTACATTGCCTGCCTACACGTGCATACATAGCACGGACCCTTTCCTTGACCGGCCGATCAGCCAACTTCAAGCCTTAAGCTTAGGAAAAGAACTACATGTTGTTTGCCAGGTAAGCAATTAGACGATGCAGTCAGAGAGAGCATCACTACAGACAGACATGGGCAAAGGGGGGCTGAGGGGGGGTTAGCCCCCTCAGGCTCTGACCTACCCCCCCCCCCCTCAGCCGGCCGCTACCCCCCTCAGGAATTTTTTGGAAGAATTTTGTATAGAAAATTATGATAAAAATATGCCTGGATTAGGTGTAAATGACTTCAGAATAGCTTATTTTAACGTATTTTAATGAAAAATCAGCCAAAAAACCTTGATTTTAGCCAAAAATCGGACTTTTTGGCTTACCACCCCCTCAGCCCCCCCTCAGGCGCTCCTACCCCCCCCCCCTCAGCCCCCCCCTCAGGAATTGGAAATTCTACCCCCCCCCTCAGCCGAAATGCTAGCCCATGTCTGACTACAGACGCAGTTCGGTTACCTGCTTTGAACAAGGGGTTGGTAGCGGAGCGCAGCACCAAATACCCCCCAGCCGAGTTGCCCATTATGCAGATCTTATCAGGGTCTACAAGTTTCTGCATGATCAAGTGTTGGGCGGCGGCTGCCATGTCTTCTACATCGTAAACTCCCCAGTTGCCATACAACTGACTGCGGTACTGACGACCAAAACCTTAACCGATTACGTCACACGTGCTATGCATAGAGGAAATAGAATAAGCGAACTAAGCCCATCAGAATGAGACAGGAGAACAGACGTACCGGTTGATCCTCTATAGTTAACATCGAAGACAGCGAAGCCACGCGAAGTGAAGTACTGTTTCTTGAGATCTAACGCGTCCGACGCCTGTCCCGAAGGGCCGCCGTGCACCAAAAGCAGAACAGGTGGCAGCGTGCCGGCCGGCGCCTTGAAGTCTTTGTTCTGTTCAGTACAGACGTGTAGGTAGGTACCTACCAACGCAGCACAAAACAAACCTTTGGCGGATAAAAATACCCAGATGCTCGTTGCTTTCTATCTGCTCCGGTGGCAAAAGTGATCTCCTGAGGTTGGCTCACGTACTCGTCGCCTATATCACTCAACTCCAGCTCCTCTTCCACTATATCCAGCTGAAAACCTAACTGTAGCTGCTACGTAACCGCAAGCAGAACAACAAGTATGGGTCTGCTGGGTACTTAAGAGCTGGTTTTGATGTTTTAATCCTTAACCTCCGGACAAATCTCAACCTTTTGTCTCCGATTTGGCTAAAATTTAGTGTTTTGGTTTAATTTGACATAAAAACACATTTTAGAACATTCCCGTATATCCCTCCCCCTCGGCCGCCCATACCCGCCCTCCCCCCGCCCGGAGGGAGAATATTTTCGCTTATTTAAGGCAAAATAGGCGTTTTTGGACTTTTTTGCGGCTCCCCCCCGAGGTCTCCAAACCCCCTCCCGATTTTTCCGGCCCATGTATGTTGAGACACGGTAGATAACGAAAAGAGATGTGGAGGCAAATTATCCTTCAGAAGACTAGGCTGGTGTGAAGTGCTGACGTACCTTTTGCGTGCTCAACGAGTAGCAGAGAACAGCTCTCGGTCTGATCGGACTGGATGCTATGCAATAGATGCAGTTGTCTCTACCAAACCAAACGCTATGAAAACTGTTATAGGGAGCCACATTGAGCTTCTCAGTTTTGCTGCTGCTGAGATCTTTCAAAATCAGAGTCTGTAATTGGACTGTCTGTATAATACTGTCTGTACAGTCTACCGCCAACCTTTTCAGCCGCGATTATCACTCTATCGGAGTCGGCATCGAAACAGTAAACCTGGTTTGCGCTGCCAAATTTCCAGTGCGGACACCCTATATCTTCGTTTAGCGGATGAAGATTTTCCTTAAGCCCACCTAAACCGAAGCTGTCGTTTCTATTCGTTTATTCGCCCCCGCAACGCCTGCTCGGTATTAGAGAGCGGCTGTGCAGTAAAGCGTTCTCACGGGCGGGCAAGATTAAAGAAGATTCGAGAAAGAAAATATCAACCGCCGTCAAACACTCAAGCGCAGACGGCAAATTTACCTCCTTCCAAATCGACCCGATAAACATTCCACCAGTTAGTAACGTCAGCTACAGCGTAGAGCTGACTGAGTCTGTCCCACCGAGGCGTCGAGTAGTTGCTCTCGCCATCCCCCAACACCTTCCTATGCGAACCCTTCTTCACTTCTCCGCTCCCAACCAAATCAGCAACCCAGATCTCCGTCGCATCCCACGGCTGAAACCAATCAGCTGCATCACTACAACCGCATCAATCACCATAGCACAACAACAAACTACTACTTTTAAGTAAACTTTAGTTAAAAATTTTAAACTAGAAGCTACACAGAATTTTAGCAATAAACAGTGTTATCTATTAATGTGGTCAATGGCGAATACATGTAACAGGTCTAGTCCGGCCTGGGGGAAGGGGGTTTCCGTCAGGAGGGGGTCCCTATACTGTCACGAGGGGATTGGGGGGTTTGCCTCTTCTAGCTGAGGAAGTAAACACCCAAACCCCCTAATACTGTATGAATGTAAGCATCTCCTACAATGTACGTATAGACTGAGAAAATCAAAGTTATCCGTACCATATTTGGATGGTTCCATTGCATCCAAGCAATCTTTGTACCGTCGGGGCTAACCTTTGGCGAAGCGTAAAAGTCGGCTCCCTCTATCTAAACCGAACGTTAGCCAAAAACCAACCAGCATCAGACTGACAAAAAGACCCAGGAATGCTTACGATAACTTCACAGTTGGGCAGAATGTACTCGTTAATGCCGTTCTAAAACGTAAACAACGATCTGTGACAAGGCAGTAGAAAGAACAAAAAGATACAATCAGTTCCACTCGGCAGTTGCCTGGAAACAAGCGAACGATCGAATTTACGGGTTCTTTGCATTCGCCCTTCTCCACTAACTCGTGGTCCTCTCGCACAATGTAGATGCTGTTCTGAAAGAAACTAAGTACTTATCCGATTGTGTCTGCTGCAAGCAACTCTCTAATAAGCGACGTACGTGTGCATAAGTTCCATCAGCAAACCTCCATTTATTTGTGCCGCTGTCTTTGTCCAAATGAGTGAAGGGATCCGGAATGTGGTTAAATCTTTCCTGGCGATAGATATTGTTGGGTGTTGTGAAGAATACTAGACCTGCGTGACAGAAAAAAGATCCGCCGCCGTACTCGTGAACTAAAAAGCCAAAAGTTTTTTGTGTTAAACTTTGGTCAAACTCCGTTCATGCTTGCACATGGGTATTTATTAGTCTAACCTTGGTTTTGACAGCTGAACGGAAACGGAGTCCATTCTTGGTTGACTCTGTCCTCGACTGGAATGTCAGTGGTGGTGGTGTATACAACGCCCCTGGCTGTTCCCTCCTCAAACAACCGCATCAACCAATAAACATTGCCTAAAAGCTAATACACTCACGCAATCCTACGATCGATCACAAACACTAAGTCAGCCTTAGACTTCCTACCAGCTGTGTATCTAGTCTTAAGGATACATTGAAAACAATCAGTATTGGTTTATATGTGTCCTGTCGGGTTTTACCGATAAAAGTAGTTCAGTTCAGTTTAGCTGCAGAAGATTAACCACTATTGTTTGTTTATTAGCTACACTCCAACACTCTTCTTCACAAACAGCAACCAAAGCGATAATGAGAAATGAAAATAAAGTTGGCAAAATCTGCCTTTCGTCCAGCTCCTCAATTTTACATCCAATCCAATTAATCAAGCCCAGTTTCTACTTAGAATTTAAAGCAGGCACTTCAAATGTAAGTTCGTGACAAACAACCGCTTGCCGACTTTTTGATTGGATGGAATTTTTAATTAAATTAAGAGTCGTTCTCTGAACCGATCGAGTTTCAGTATTCAGACCCCAAAATTGAAAGTTTGAGCTAGAGAGCTGTAAGTTGGCACACTAATACATACTTATGAGTTATCTTTCAGCTGCAAGGGATTAGTGGATCTGACGCTCCTGTCCAGAGATATAGCCTTCCGAAAATCGGTCCGCTTAACTATGGGACCAAAATTTCAAACTCGAATTTCTCGCTTCATACTCGGAATTCGGACCTAAAAATTGGGGGTTTTAGAGTACTTTTGGACTGCTTTAAGAAACTTTTCTCAAATTTTCGTTTTCAGAAAAAAAATTTTTTCGCCCCCTTTGCGCCCCCCTAGCTCGTCTGGAACCCCCCCAACCCAGTTTTTTTTATTTCAGAAAAATGTTGCGCTATCAATTACCTACCGTTTGGTGTGAAGCATTGTTTGCTCAGACCCGAAGAACGTGAGAAAATTGAGGTGAGACATGTCCCGGTCGAAAATTTTCGCACTTTTCTCAGGTCAAATATTTCCAAGTCCGGTTTTCCACCTACTAGTACGAATTCGGACTTAAAAATTGGGGGGTTTTTAGAGTACTTTTAGACTGCTTTAAGAAGCTTTTCTCAAATTTACGTTTTCAGAAAAAAAAATTTTTTCGCCCCCTTTGCGCCCCCCTAGCTCGTCTGGAACCCCCAACCTAGTTTTTTTTATTTCAAAAAATGTTGCGCTATCAATTACCTACCGTTTGGTGTGAAGCATTGTTTGCTCAGACCCGAAAAACGTGTGAAAATTGAGGTCAAACATGTCCCGGTCGCAAAATTTTCGCACTTTTCTCAGGTCAAATATTTCCAAGTCCGGTTTTCCACCTACTAGTACGAATTCGCACTTAAAAATTGGGGGTTTTAGAGTACTTTTAGACTGCTTTAAGAAACTTTTCTCAAATTTACGTTTTGAGAAAAAAAATTTTTTTCGCCCCCTTTGCGCCCCCCTAGCTCGTCTGGAACCCCCCCAACCCAGTTTTTTTATTTCAGAAAAATGTTGCGCTATCAATTACCTACCGTTTGGTGTAAAGCATTGTTTGCTCAGACCCGAAGAACGTGAGAAAATTGAGGTGAGACATGTCCCGGTCGAAAATTTTCGCACTTTTCTCAGGTCAAATATTTCCAAGTCCGGTTTTCCACCTACTAGTACGAATTCGGACTTAAAAATTGGGAATTTGATGCAAGTTTCTGAATGCAATATGGCTCAGTGCTAAGCATGTTCTACTACTTGCTGACAGTGGCGTATCCAGGATTTCGGAAAGGGGGGTGTAAAATTTTGAAAGTGCCTGGTTGGGCCGCTACCCAACCAGGGTAGTAGGAAAGTTTATCATCTACAACACATACATACGTAGCAACGAGTGAACAAAAGAAAACACAGAAAATAACCAAAATCATTACAGACGCATAGTTCCATAATTTTCTTTGTTTAGTGCAAGGATTATTGCAGAAGAGGAAGGGAAGGGCCCATTGGCCTCTTAATCCCACCTGTCATTACTCAAAAAGTCTCCCAAGCCAGCGGTTTGTAAGCGGTTAGAAAAAAGACCCAGAGTCTCCGATTGAACCACAAATTCTGAAAGGTTATTCCAACATGGTACAGTTCTTACAGAGAAGGCGTGTTTTCTCACGTCAATCCTAAACCTAGGCATATAGAGAGCTCTTGAGTTTCTGTGATGTCGCGACATTCGCCGGGGCCGTGAGTAAAATTTGTCAAAGGAGAGACAACTATGCCCACTGTTAATACGGTAACACATTTTTAAGTCAGTTATCAACCGTCGTTTTTCTAACGTCTCTAACTTAAACCTATGTAAACGAACCCCATATGAAGGTCTCTCCTGATTTGGATACAATCTATAATATAACCTTCGAGTAAACATTTTTTGGACTTTCTCTAGTTTGTCCTTATCACCCACATAAGTAGGGTTCCAGACTGGGAAGCAATATTCCAGTATAGGTCTTACATATGAATTGTACGCCCTTATTAGTGCTTTTTCCGATTTTGTTCTAAACACTCGAAAGAGCAAATGTATCCGTTGTCTAGCCTTAGCACAGATATGATCAATGTGCTTATGGAATTTCAGATCATCAGATACAATAACGCCTAAATCGGTAATTGTTGTCCTATTACTTAAAATTGTATCGCCAATTACATAGTTATGAGAAGGGTTACCATAACCAATATGAATTACATCACACTTTGATAGTGACAACTGTAGTTGCCAAAGATTAGACCAATCATACACCCTGTTCAGGTTTGCTTGGAGCAAATTAAAACCATCAGTATTTTTGTCAAAGCATACATACAATTTAGCGTCATCAGCATAAAGTTTCAAATTACAATTTTGAACCACAGAGAAAAGATCATTGGCATAGATTAGAAAGAGTAAAGGTCCCAATACTGAACCTTGCGGGCAGCCAGACCTTACTTTGACTGCATTGGAGGTGCTACTACCTATTACTACAACCGACTGAAGTCTGTTTTGGAGGAAAGCACTAATCCAATTTAGGAGTTGTCCTTTAATTCCGTAGTGCATTAACTTATGTATTAGTTTGTCATGTGATACAGAGTCAAAACATTTGGCATAATCTAGGTATATTACGTCAACTACCTTTTTATCCCTAACAGCCGCAGTCCAATCCTCAAAGCACTCAAGTAGCTGTGTGCAAGTAGACCGGCCCGGTCTAAAGCCGTGCTGTGCTTCGACTAACAATTGGTTAACTTGTAAGTACTGGACTAAACGATCTCTCACTATAGCCTCCATTAATTTACAGCAAGGTGAAGTCAATGACACTGGTCTATAATTTGAAGGTTCTGACTGATCACCTTTCTTAAAAATAGGACAGACATTAGCCATTCGCCAGATTTCTGGTAGGGTTCCAGATGCTAAGGAAGCTTCAAAGATTTTACTCAAAGGGTTAGCAAGAGTTAAGGCACATTTCTTAAGGACAACTGCAGGGATACCATCTGGTGATCTCGATAGCTTAGGTTTCAATTTCTTACAGTACCTGTAGACCACTTGAGGTGAAAGATTGACATCTTCTACCAAAATATGGGCAGGCACTCGGTTATCGAAAACCGGCAAAACACCATTATCTTCAGTAAAAACTGAGCTAAAATACTCATTTAAAATTTCTACTTTTTCGTCTTCAATTACTGTTACAGTACCATCTGGTCGTTTCAACGGACCTACTTCATGTTTAAACTTAAGGATCTTCCTAACGTGGCCGCAGAAGGCGTTTAAAGAGCCACTCTCCAGTAGCCGCTTTTCTTCACTTTCTACATAATTTCGGATATCATTTCTCAGAGTACGAGCAAAATTTCTATAGATTACATCTCCATTAATTTGAGTTCGCTTTCTCCAAAGTTCACGCTTTTTTCTCAGCTTTTTTCTAATACTTAATGGGTAAATTTTTCCGGCAGCGTTTTGTCTTTGTGGAACAAACATAGAAAAACCAGTATTCAAGATTTCCACAAAACAGTCCCATTTCTCCTCCACAGTAAAGCAAGGTCTGAATCTCGCCTCCCAATCAACAGCAGCGAAAAAGCTGTTTAATGTATGATAGGTTGACGCTTTCGCTTTTGCAAAATTTAAATGCTGAAAAACTTTGGATTTTTTAGGCAACTCACAGGAATATAAGAGTTGAAAATCTACTGCGCAATGATCACTCTCTGAGAACGGCTCTACAACCGGGTAAGAAAATTTAGCAAAATTAGCCTTCAAAAATGCGTTTAAAACGCATTCCGAGCTTAAAATCAACAGAAATTACAAGTTTTAGTCGTTTAAAGTGGCCTGGTTGGGCTTCTGCCCGACCAGGGCGAGAAAATTTTGAAAATTTAGCCTTCAAAAACGCATTTAGAAGGCATTCTGAGCACAAAATAGACAGTTTTAGTACATAATTCATTAGTTTCTTATATTTTTGACAGACTTTTTCTTCCTACCTCCACCGCAAAGGGGGGTGTACACACCCTACACCCCCCCTGGATACGCCACTGCTTGCTGAGGCGAATTCGCGCACGATATATTTGTCACCACATAGTCATCGGGGCCACAAATCGCCAGAATTGACATATGCGGCCCCAAACTGACTAGATGCTCTTCAAAGATTCAACAATAAGGTCAATGTTAGCAGAAACAGTACTCCTATCCTAAGCAGACCGTAAGCAACCGAAGCAAACAAAAACAACACTATGTAACTAAAGTAAAAATACAGCTTCTGTGTTCATCTTTCGAATTTTATTGTGTGCCATAGTCCAGTCTCCAAGAATCCAGCATCACGCCTTAAAACGAAAATTTGACAAAAATTTCTTAAAGCAGTCTAAAAGTACTCTAAAACCCCCAATTTTTATATCCGAATTCGTACTAGTAGGTGGAAAACCGGACTTGGAAATAATTTGACCTGAGAAAAGTGCGAAAATTTTGCGACCGGGACATGTTTGACCTCAATTTTCTCACGTTTTTCGAGTCTGAGCAAACAATGCTTCACACCAAACGGTAGGTAATTGATAGCGCAACATTTTTCTGAAATAAAAAAACTGGGTTGGGGGGTTCCAGACGAGCTAGAGGGGCGCAAAGGGGGCGAAAAAAAATTTTTTTCTGAAAACGAAAATTTGACGAAACTTTCTTAAAGCAGTCTAAAAGTACTCTAAAACCCCTAATTTTTAGGTCCGAATTCCGAGTATGAAGCGAGAAATTCGAGTTTGAAATTTTGGTCCCATAGTTAAGCAGACCGATTTTCGGAAGGCTATATCTCAGGACAGGAGCGTCAGATCCATTAATCCTTTGCAGCTGAAAGATAACTCATAAGGATCTATTAGTGTACCAACTTACAGCTCTCTAGCTCAAAGTTTCAATTTTGGGTCTGAATAGGGCAAAGGACCAAAACGCGATCTGACCAGAGAACGACTCTTAAAATGCTTGAGACGTCTTCCAGCGGACTCTATTCAAGCCTGGCGGACTTTTCGCTTCGCATAACTAAAAATTTGAATAAAGTTAGGATGCTGCAGTTTGCTTTGCAAGCACAAATTTGCGTAATATAGTGTGTTCACTGTGTCATTCAAATTCGCTTATTTTCAACAACTCCAGAAAGCAGGGTTTTCCAAATCCCCTGATCGTTCCCTAGTTTCCAAGACCATAGTACTAAAATGGCCTGACCTATAAAGTCAAGCAAACTCACAAAACATAGTAAATGTTTTCAAGCTCCTAGTTTAGTGATTTCTTTGTATCCACAGACAGTTACCTACATGTACATACCAAATGATTATCCAAAACAAATGGAGACTTAGAGTTTGGTTTTGAAAACACATTCAAAAGGTATTCTAAGCATAGTTTCAGTAGTTTGAAAAAGTCTAGCTGGACCGCTTAAAAATTAGCATTCAAACACGCAATTTAAAGGTACTACTTCTCAAAATGAAATTAACGAAAATTAACAGTTTCAGTAGTTTGAAGAGGCCTGTTTGGGTAAGAAAGTTATGAAAAACTAGCTTCCAAAATGCATTTTAAAGGCATTCTCAACATGTAATTAACATAAATTAATACTTCCAGTAGTTTGAAAATGCTGAGAAAAATATGAAAAATTAGCCTTCCAGAACACATGTTAAAGGTTTTCTCAGCATTAACATTAAGAGTTTCAGTAGTTTGAGAGACCTGGTTGGGCGCTGTCCAACCAGGGTGAGGAAAATTTGAAAAGTTAATGAAATTTCCTTGACCTGACATGGAATTCCCTGACTTTTCCTTGACGCCCTACCCATTTTCAAATTCCCTGACTTCCTTGACCCGTATCGTATGAACACTGAGAAAGTTCGTAACCGTGTGCTGTTTGTGCAACTCAATGAATTATTGACAAACCCAACTTCTCAACTAGTCTAAAATCAAGAATCCATTTGATTTTAAGCAAAAATTACATACGAAACGGTAAGCACAGCAAATAGAATTTTTGTTAGGAAATTTCGAAAACTGGCTAGCAGGCTTTTCCTGGCAAAGGCTAGAAGAAGCCAGTACCGTACTGTACCTTTGCCGAAGTCAGTCCAATCGAGATTGAGTTCGATGATTTCCTTTATTCTATCGCTTGTTATGAACGCACTTGTAACCGGTGATTTCCAGCTGCCATATGGGGCTTCTTCCATTAATTGGGCCATTTTCTCTAAATTACCAATAGTAAATCAGTATTCTAACTTAAGTCTATACTTGATCACTGAACTAAAGCCTACCCACTAATGTTAGTGTAAGTATGATAAATCACTCGGTGGATGAAGCCTACCTACAGTATATGCGTCGCCAAATTTAAGCTATCGGTTTTAATGAATGTTTCTGCCGGAAATTTTTGTCAAAAAATTGATGCGATTTTTATTAAAAATACATATAATTTTCAAAGAATTTAGGCAAAATTTAGGTTAAAATCACACTAATTACATCGAATATCGATAATTTGCTAGCTTTTAAAGTTTATAAATAGACTGGGATCGTCAAAGTAACACAGATTACAGTATTCAGGTATCAGGTAGTATCTAAGTCAGCTAAAAACAGACCAAAAAGTTAATTCCAGTTAAATTAAAGTAAATTTTTAAATCCTGACAGTGGCGGATCCAGGGGGGCGGGGGGGGGCGACCGCCCCCCCATTGGCCGGACCGACCTTCTCAAAAACACAAGGGGGTACCAAGGTGACTTTTGGGATGGTAGTGCCAAAAGTGCTAGTACTGGTCAGCAGTTAAATTTGGCGCGGTAACCTCGGCCGGCCGCGCTGCACTGCTATTGGCTATCTAAATCTGGCAGTCTCACGGCCGGCCCAGCGAGCGCCGCATAGGGATAGATCTGTAATTAATTATTGGGTCACTAAATGGCCAAGTCAGCGCAGCGCGAGACTCTCAACGCCTTTTGACCCTAAAGAGGTGTGTCTGTGTGTGCGATTAGAAGAGGGCTCAAGTGCGCCCGGCTGTGTAATCTTTTCGGTCGACATACGCGTTTTCTTTTCCAGGTTAGTAATTTTCCGCTATTTGAATTTGTGGTTGCGCAATTGTCTATTTTATGCTCAGAATGCTTCTTAAACACGTTTTCGAAGGCTAAATTTTCAAAAATCTCTCGTCTGGTCGGGCAGAAGCCCAACCAGGCCACTTTAAACTACTAAAACTTGTAATTTCTGTCAATTTTAAGCTCAGAATGCTTTTTAAACACGTTTTTGAAGGCTAAATTTTCAAAAATTTCTCGCCTGGTCGGGCAGAAGCCCAACCAGGCCGCTTTAAACTACTAAAACTTGTAATTTCTGTCAATTTTAAGCTCAGAATGCTTTTTAAACACGTTTTCGAAGGCTAATTTTTCAAAAATTTCTCGCCTGGTCGGGCAGAAGCCCAACCAGGCCACTTTAAACTACTAAACCTTGTAATTTCTGTGAATTTTAAGCTCAGAATGCTTTTTAAACACGTTTTCGACGGCTAATTTTGCGAAATTTTCTCGTCCTTGTTGGGCACCGGCAGCGGCGGTGGGGGTCTATTTTGGCTCCACCAACCGCCCCCCCCATTGGGAAATCCTGGATCCGCCACTGAATCCTGAAGGGGGCTGAGGGGGAGCGGCGGCTGATGGGGGATTGAGGGGATGGTAAGCCAAAAAGTCCGATTTTGACAAAATACAAGGTTTTCAGGCTTATTTTTCGCTAAAATAGGTTAAAATAAGTTATTCTGAGCTCATTTACACCTAATCTAGGCATAATTTTATCATTATTTTGTATACAAGATTCTTCCTAAAAATTCCTGAAGGGGTAGCGGCGGCCTGATGGGGTGTAGGTTACAGTCTGAGGGGGTCAACCCGTACGCCCACATCTGGTCATAGATGCAATACATGTACTAGTGGGGTTTGGGGGCTTACTCCAGGCTTACTGCTAGAAAGGCCAAACCCCCAAGACAGTTTAGGGACCCCCAACCCAACCCCAACATACGAGTACTGGTAGTGGCTCCAGTACTAACGAAATGGCTCAGGAATCACCAATGCTTAACTAAAAATCCATTAAAAAGCCTTTGGAATCTGAATTTGGCGTTTCCACTGTAAATGTTTAAGAGAAATCGGTGCTTCTATAATGTAGTTTATTTACGGTACGGAGCTTACCAGCTGCTCATTGGCTAATGCAGCCCTGAAGGTGGGGCCTAGTCGGCCCGAGCCACCTTGGCTAATCTAGTCATTCCGCGAGATAGCTCTCCCTGCCTCTGAGGCACTCTACACATTCGCTCTCTGCTATTATACGTACTTGCTGTACTTTGCCGTCCCCTCCCGCCCTCCCTTACAATCTGTTTGTGTTTTCAGCTAGGGAACGACCGGAACCGGAGGTCCGATCAGAATCGGAACTCAAGTACAGTTCCGAATCGGAATTTTTCGGAATCGGAACTTTTTTGAAAATCAGCTTAAAATTTTGGAATAACCTGTTTTTGGCAAAGAAACAGTGTTTACGCAACCATCCTTTAGAATTCCATGCAAACATGCGGTACAAATCACCATGTCAAACGATAGCAATGCATTAAAATCGCCAACCATCTATAGGTAAAATTCTAAGCGCGTAAATTATACTTTAAAACAACAATATTTTTTCAACGTTTTCAGTAGAGTGCGAACTGGCATTGGGTATTGAGTGTATTGTGGTGTTATCCAGGTACAGTATTAGTACAGTCATGTCTCGTTAATCCGGACAAGTTGGGACCGGCCAATTTTGTCCGGATTAGCGAATTTCCGGATTAACGAATCAAAGCTAAAACACTGTTTTTCGGGTCAAAGGCCTAAATGACAGCTTTTTTAGTTGCATATCAGATTCTGCAGCTGTACCTCCTAATTAAAACCCAAAAACCTATTTCAGCTGATTATAGCTCCTAAAAAGGCAAAAATAATCACATTCTGACTCAACGAAAAGCATTATTCAATTGAAATTTCACACCTGAATTAAAAAATTGTGCATGGATTTTGTCCAAATTAACGAAATCCGGATTAACGAATCACTTTACCATACAAATTTCGAAGTTGGGACCCCAAATCTTCTGTCCGGATTAACGAATCCGGATCCGGATTAACGAGTCATATAACATGGGGGAAAATTGGGACCTGGCCTAATCTTGTCCGGAAGGCGAATATCCGGATTAACGAGGTCCGGATTAACGAGACTTGACTGTATTGGGTTTATACATGTATGCCCCAATACCCAATACTAATTAGGACCTATTAAAATCCCTGTTGAACTGAAAAACTGACCTGAAAAAAATCGAAAAGATTGACCGATAATTACAGTAGGTATAGAAATCCGTTTTTGCGTTAATAAACTAAAAGGTTAAGAATGTCTTATACTGTCCGCTTTTCTAGTACACCAGTAATTAGTGCAATTTCTCTGTTCTTATCTAAGATAAACGTTTGTGATTCAATTGAAATTTGTCATTTTAGTGATACAGAATGTATTAGTAGTGTACCCAGGGGTGCTGGTCTGGTACACCCCTTTCCGGTGGAGTAAGATGAAAAATCCGCCGAAAATAAGAAACACTGCAATATGCTCATGTACGGACTAAAACTTTTAATTTCTGCTTATTTTACCCACCAGAACGGCTTCTAAATGCTTTCTTAAAGGCTAATTTTTCAAAATATCTCGCGCTAGTTGGACAATGGCCCAACCAAGCCTCTTCGAAATTTTAATCCCTGTGAAAGAAATCCTGTGTACACCACTGGAATGTACCTTTTCACTGAAATGCAATTTTTAGCTCTTACAGCAGGTTACGGATTACTAAACCATGCAGATTGTCGCTTGCACAGCAAAGAAGACACGCAATAGTACGCAATAAATGGTGTTTGATTTCCTAAAAATTTAGCAAAAGTTCCGAAAAATTCCAAGACCTCTGAGTTTGGAATCGGAATCGGAACTGCCAGTTCCGATCGGAATCGGAATCGGAATCGGAATTCCGGTCGTTCCCTATTTTCAGCTATCTTCTCCGCTGGAGTTTGGTGCTACTTGCAACAAGTTTTAACCGATCATCGTTCTGCTAGTACAGTACAACAAGCCCTGTATGGTATACAGTGGGCCCATTCTCTTTCTGGCTTGCCAGGCCCTGCCTCCAATCCATTATGTAAGCAAGTTCTTGATGCAGCCGCGCACCAATTTGGCGCTGCCCCTTCGGCTAAAGCCCCCGCCACTACCGAGGTATTGGATGCCTTGGACACAGACTGCGCCTCCTCTGATTCTCTGGTTGCTTGGCGCACTTTTACTGTGTCCTTATTCATGTTCTACGGCCTCCTTAGATAGAGACGTCTCCAAACTAATGGGACGCGATGTCCAATTACATCCCACTCATCTTCTTCTCACTTTGCGCTACGCCAAAACCGATCAACATAAGCACGGCAATGTTGTGCCCTTAGCTTGCCGTTCAGATTCTCTCTGTCCAGTCCGTGCCTTCCGGCATTACCTCACGCTAGCAAAGCTTACCCTGCCCTTTGAGGCTTGCCTGTTTCGGTCTGTTTCTGGTGCCAACTTGAATTTTCAACCCTTGACCTATTCTAACCACTTATCTCTTGTACGCTCCTCCATATCTTGGCACACTCAACTCTCTCCTGAGTCTTTTGGTCTCCATTCTTTCAGGTTCGGAGGGGCCACCCAGCTTCTCGAACATGGGGCCGACCCCAGTTCCATCCGCGAATTGGGCAGATGGCGTTCTGAGCGCTCCACGGATCGTTATCTTCGCCATAGTACTGTAAATAAACTCGGCACATCACAGTTTTTCGGTTAACGACTATGTTCTCTTCTCTCTTGTTTCCCTTATGCGCTCTACGCTAGACTCTGGTTTTGTTTCTGCCCACGTGTTCATAATACGTTATCACTGTTTACCACACATTTTTCTGATTTCTTTGGTACCCTGTACTCACTGTACGTACTTTATTATGTCACCCTGCTCTTGTGTCACCATTCTTCTGAGCTATCTCGTGCATATCCGATCAATCAATAAACTTTCTCTCTCTTTCTCTCTCGGCGCTTATGCCTAGTAAAGCAAATAAACGTTTTATGTCAGAACGTAGTGTAGATATAAGCCATTTTTTGCTTCTTTTAGCTCTATGACGCTATTTGGCAGCTTAAAGTAGTGATTTTTAGCCTCATTACCGAAAAAGACGAGCTAAAAACGCATTTCCAGGCGTTTTGTACCTTTTTGAAATTTTGGCACATTGGCATTTTAAAGTACAGGTAAAAATTTTTGGTATTTTAAAACTACCACACCACTGCAGTTGCAGTCAATTTTCCATATCCACAACTTCTTAGTCCTTGTACTTGCAGCTAAGCGGCACGATTTTGTCTCCCCTCCCAAAACATCAATTGTTTACACTTAAAGCTGATATTAAGTAAAACATGCAAAAACACGTTTTGTAGAGGCCTTTTGGTGACTTTTGAAATTGACCCTCTCACTTTGATCGAAGCCACCCTGGGGAGCCAGTCTGGCCCAGAAAACAATGTGAGAGTGACTAGGGTGGCGAGTGGAAATCAAATAAAAAAATATTATTATTGAGCGGCTGATTTGATATAATGATCACAGTTATTCATCAAAGATTCACCTGTTCTTATCTTTCTATTTATCTTACGTACTAGACTAGGTCTATCCTCTCTTGTTATTTAATATATATAGAGCTACTAACCCAGTTGGCTTGGCTCTCAGGCGAAATTTACAAAACGCGCAGGTACCACAGTTAATACAAAGATCGCCTGGCTGGGCCAAGTGGGAACAAAGACAAGCTTTTCAAGTTTGCAATAATAGGTTGTTATTGTTAGGTAGATACGTATTCTTAGTAAACTCTTTTCACTTGTACAATTACTAACATATGATGGGTACATCGTAACCCTGGTAGCTGTACGATTGCCCTCTACAGCGTGCGCTATACTGATGCGTTCTTTTAATTTAAAAAACAGGCCGTCCCGAGTGTGTCTAACTGATTAGGTAGCTCCCTGTTGCGATCCAACTCGTTCGTATATGTCACGTAATGTCAATTTTAGGATCTCATATTAAAAATTGAAAAAGTGCCTCGAAAACAAAAACATAGGGAGAACCATGACCCATTATGACCAGAAGAACCATTATGACTTGCCAACAGTATTATGCATCGTATTTCCTACTTCAATTAGGCAGAATTAACTTAATTATTAAGATTAGGGAAAATTGGGGAGAATTGAAAAATGGAAGAAAAAGTGCCGCGAAAACAAAAACATTAGGGAGAAACAACTCTTGCCATTATGCACCGCATTTCCTACTTCAAATTACTGAATAGCGCAGCAACGAGAGTAAGACACCGACGATAACTGGGCGACTGACGGGCAGGACAGAAATGAAAACAAACAGTCCTTCTGATATTTTCGCGCACTGTCTGCGACTACAGTAATCTACTGTTGAATAAACTGAACATCTTAAAATTCAGTGGTAATATCGAATCGCCGCAAAGGTAATCGGCGCAAAGCGCAAAGCGCAAATTTACGGTACCAGCGCTAATGCGGGAAAAACTTTACATGTGCGTTCAGTCCCCATTTACATTGGAGGAAGCCCATTCCCCCACCCGCCGACCACCCTGACTTTATTAAAGCGTTGGTTTTCTAATAATCTCACCAGCAATCTGAGAGCACAGAAACTGTTGCTGCTTCGGCGAACCATATTTGTTATTTACGAATAAAGAGAGAAGTTATTTATTCTGTGTATTCTGTACGTTCTTCCTTACACGGGACCGGACGCTTTTAGACACGCCAGGGTTAGGCTTACCACTTGAGAATCAGGGAAATCAAACATCGCTAGCAACCGAGTTGCATACTTTAACTTCAAATTCCAAGGCGTCACAGTATATCGTTCGCTGTTCTGTTTTATTGGCCGTATAGTCTAGTCAGTAATGGCGATCCGCGCGCCTGTCACTCTGAGTTCTCTCTTGGCTACGAATACGAATATCAAAATCAGCTGTGAAATTTGCAAACCATTTTCCATGTACAGCTCTGCCTTATTAATCGGGGCAATTTGGGACCGCCCGAATTTGCTATGATTAGACCGGGGACCGAAATTGTTAACTTTTACCAGCTAATGAAAAGCACCTTTACGTTGTTGCCGCAGTAGCTTTGCTAGGCTTGCTAGTCACCGTCCCAGCATAATTATGATCGACGCCGACTTCATCTTCAACGAACGGTACCGTTTCATTCATCTTTATTTCATCTACAAATGTTAAAAAGCCGTTCCTCTAGGACGGAAATGGGTGGAGCTAATGTATCTGAAGCTATTCTCGGCCTATACCCCACGCTGATGTGGGCATCGAATATTATGGATTCCAAACTTGAGTCCTTGAAGGTTAAATACAGTGCATATTGCGAATGAGAAATGGTCCTGAGACAATCATCATTTATGCAACGACAAATTAAGAAAAGAAGGAGAATAGAATTTAAATTTCGCGGGCTACAGTATCTTAGACGTTCACGCAACGACTGAAAAATTTGCGCCACTTTGCGCTTTGCGCCGATTACCTTTGCGCCGATTCGATATTACCAATTCAGTTGGCGTAAAAACCGACCGATATAAGGTTGATTCCCGGCCCATTCCCCCCACCCGGCGCTGCCGCGGCGGGTTACTGTAATATTGCTGCATGTGAAACAACACAAAGCGCGCGAAGTTTAAACGACTTCACAGAGAAGTGGTAGTAAAAGCACTAAAACAGAACAGCTTAAATCTCCAAGTAGTTGCAATTTTTATAAATACCGATACCCGGTATGCCAATTATTTTCAGAATACCTGCCTGCAAGTGCAAACATCCCTCCCCTTTGCTGTTATCAGGTACCGTGCAACGGCAGCTCCAGTTCGGTTCCCATTTACGTATTTACCGTCACCGACTTTTGGAGGCCTGGGTTGGGTCTGCGCCTGACAATTTTCCAAATATAAAAGTACCCCTAGAGACGCATCAGTATAGGCACGCTCTGGAGGGCCTGTTTTCCAACCATAAAAGTACCCCTAGGGGACGCATCGGTGTAGCAACGCTCCAGAGGGCCTGTTTTAAGAACATAAAAATACCCCTAGGGGACGCATCGGTATAGGAACGCTCCGGAGGGCCTGTTTTAAAAACATAAAAATATCCCTAGGGGACGCATCGGTATAGGAACGCTCCGGAGGGCCTGTTTTAAAAACATAAAAGTACCCCTAGGGGACGCATCGGTATAGGAACGCTCCAGAGGCCCTGTTTTAAAAACATAAAAATACCCCTAGATGGGCGCATCAGTATAGGCACGCTCCAGAGAGCCTGTTTTAGAAACATGAAAGAACTCCTAGGGACGCATTTTCCAAATATAAAATCATATCTGACCTCTCAAAAACCTCAGCGGAGGCGAAGAAAAAAATATTTTCACACCAAACATTGAGCAGATAGCGCATACCGTAATCCGGCCGCGGCAGCGCCGGGTGGGGGGAATGGGCCTCCGCCCTGTGCTGCGCCGCGGGCTGACTGCGAATGCGCGCCCGCTCAGGGGCGTTGAGACATGGACGACTAAAAACTACTGGACTGATCGCGCTCCGGACCGCTAATACATACTTAGGGTAACTTTACAAGTCAGTATTTTTGGAACCTACAAACAATATATATACATCTTTAGAATCCTCACGGTCTCAGCAATCGAACGCAGTGCTCAAATCGCTTTCAAACCCATTACAAGAAAAGTTGATTTTTTTCCATCGCGCAAATTAGGATTACCGATCAATGTTGCGCAGATTAGGTTGCACCACAGTACAGAGCTCGGCCCCCTCTACAACTTTGGTCATACGGCCCAAAGCGCTCCAACGCATCCATAAGGAGTTATTTGCAAAAAAACTCTGAATATATTTAATAAATGGGAAACATGCATTAACAGCAAAGAAGCGACCGGAAAAAAGAATATCAGACAAGATATTATGAACACTGGACCAAGATCACAGGAGAATGAAAGTAGCATTACATACAGTTACCGACTACGTCCAAATTTTGATATTTTGGCTTGCGCACTGCGCTTAACACCAGAAGCAGTGAGCTTCTTGACGAGGTTTTTACACATGAAGTTGAAAAATTTGGTGACGAGAACTCGGGCAAACGAGTGACCCAGCAGACAGGAAAGCTCAGAAACCAGAACGTCCAGCAGCTGGGAATCCTCTTCTAACAGCAACAAGACGGTTTCAACAAATATTGCCCGGTGAAAATCGCAGTGCAGGAACTTGTCCTTGAGAGTAGGGTCGTTTTGAATGCAAGAAAAGACGAACCAGGCTTTCAGACAGATTCCAAAAGCTGCAGCACTCGGGACAAATAAATTAATTTCACTCAGAAACAAGCTGATGTTTTCTGAGTCTCCTTCAATTTCAAGGGGAGGCAGCTCAGATTCCCTTTGATCTGGGTCGAGAAGAATCTCCTTGCATGAAACACAACGCCTGCCCATGGTTCGTGTTTGTAGCCAGTTCTGCAGCCGGGCACAGAGCACGTGAACGGCATTGCACTCTGAAACGCTAAAAACAATAGATCTACGTACATATCACAGAACAAACGAACCCGCTAAGAGCGAATGTCATAAACCAATTAAGAATCATCAGTCGAAGAGAAAAACAGAAACGAAATTCACTTAAGAAATGAATAAAGCAATTAGCAAGCCGATACAATGAGAAAAAAAGCCAGTTTTGGCCTATGTATCTGCAATGGGTGGAGAGTCGTGTAAAAAGATAAAAGAAGTCAATGAGATAGGTTACCTACTTTGTATCTGATGTGTTTGGGTCTTGTGTGTATGCTGTCGGCCGGACGCGTCTGTATGTGTAATTGCCGCGCCAGTTTCATGTGTGCTTTGTGTCTGTTGGCGCCAACCAGGTCAAGTGGCAGCGAACAAAGGGACAAAGAAAGCCAGGCCGAGCGCATACCGAGCCGTGCCTACACTATTCACTCTTCTCTCCTGTGTACGCTGGTGTGCGGTCGGTCCCAATTGCTCTCACTACTGAGTGTGTATAATATGTCTGTCCGGCCGAGTTTGTTGTAGCCGTTGGTATGGATAAAGACTGTGTGCTAGCTTGAAGAGCCACCGCATCCGCGCAGCCAACTAGTACAGCAGCGAGCCATACAACGAGGAAGCCAACAAGCCAAACAACAACAAATCTATTACCAGCCACCGACAGATATATTAGTGGCGACGACGGTTTGGATCGAAACCAACGCGAGCCAGCCACTACCGACGAGGAGCGACTCTCAGCTATCGAGGACGGTGATAGTGTACCGGCCGGTACATATCGCCGCCTAGTACTACGCTGTTCCTACTCACGACTGTCCAGGGTCATTGAGCCGTTGCTGTTTTCTACGTTCCGGTGCGCGGCCTACCTACTTCCTCCCTGCCCGAGGAGGAGACGTCTGCCCGCGCCTACTTCATTCCTGCCGGAGGAGGAGACGCCTGCATCGGCTGTACGTGTGGTAGCGCCGGTCTTCTGCTACGACCTGCCTACACACGTTACCGCCAATTCTTCGTGTCTACTCGTGCCTGCCGGAGAAGCAGAAGTGTTCGCGTCTAACCATCCCTACCGGAGGAGGATTAGCAGCGTTAGCACCGGTGTCAAACGCAACGACACCGGCTAAGTGCGTACCGTGCCGGTTCTCTTCGAAACAACAACGACAGCTACGTACATGGCACAGCAGGGAGCCAAGTTGTACCTGCCTGCGCCAGACCGCTACTGGGCACGACCAGGCGAGTCGCCTGTGTTGTCATGGCCCTTGTGGGAAGTGCTCTTCACTGCATTCGTAGACAGTGTTGACGCCACCCGCCCTGCTGACGGCAAGCTCCCTGATCAGGAAAAGAAGAAGTTCCTGTTCTCCTACATCGGTGCGGCGGCATTGTCGCAACTGGCTAGCCAGCGGGAGTTTAGCAACCCGGCTACTCCCTATGCAGACCTGCTAGCGGCGGCCAGACGTGCTTTTCACCGCCCTGCCATCGTGGTCAGAGCTCACTTCGATTTTCTGCAACGATCACAACATTCCGGAGAGCCTGTTGCTGACTACCTCCGGGAATTGCGGCTGCTTATCCAGCAGTGCAGTTTCCCGGTCAACAAAGGCGTGATCACCGAAGCAGACCTGACCGAATACCTGTTGGCCATACAGTTGGTCAAAGGTATGAGTTGCCGTGAGATGCAGGAGAAGTTATTGGCTGAGAGACAAGTCAACCTCGACCGGTTCGCTGAAATCGCACAAGCGGATGAGACGGCGCGCCAGGATGCTGCCAAACTGACAGGAAGTCGACCTGCGCAGATCGGGGCGGCCAGTCAACGAAGGACTCAACGTTCCAGTAAGAAGGTGCAGCGAGGGGGCAAGCCGCCTGCCTCTGCGCCTAACAAGGACCACAAACCACCAGCGGAGAAGAAGTCAACTGCAGCAGAAACCTGCACGGCTTGTGGCAGACATGGCCACAGAGCCAAAGCCGAATCGTGTCCAGCGAAAGGACAACAGTGCCACAATTGCGGCAAAGTGGGTCACTTTGCGCAAAAGTGCCGATCGGGCCCACCCAACCAGAGGAATCGAGCCATTCGCGTGAGGGACGTCACCAAAGGAGGACGAGCCTCAGTCAGAAGTCTACAGCATTCGGTACACTGTCAGGTGTTGCTCACACCAGACAAGGGCCAATCGGGCCATGTACTGCGGATGTTGGTTGACACCGGCTCAGATGTCACGGGAATCACGGAGTCTACATGGCGTAAGTGTGTAAAGAAAGTCCTAGCCTCTGACTATGGTAGCTCGGAATGCACTCTAGTCAAAGGTTGCAGACATGTTTTGGTATGCTATCTGAACAGCATCTCTCCGGTGCCGGTACCGGAATGCCTACAAAGCGTGCTATTAGCCATAACGTCTCAAGGCCCATGCGGCCAAAGGTCTACGCTTATATAATCGCCCCGGCGCCAACAGCTAGTTAGTCTGCCGTCAGTCTGCTAAGTCGGCCAGTGGTCGCCACTCTCAGTAAAGCTTTCTAGAATCCACCGGTGCTTTACAATTGGTGACCATGCGAATCGGATGAGATCCACTTTGGTGAGTAGAGTTTATGTCTACTAGTGGATTTGCGACACCTCCTGAGCCATCCGAATCGGCCATTAATTCCCAGCGTCAAAAGCGTTTAGAAAAATTCCGTGCTAATCGAGACGCACACATGTCTTTCCAAGAGGCTGTCGCTCAAAACGAAAATTTGCAAGCGCAGCTAAACGCCGCGACCGCGCGGATTGCTGAATTAGAGGCCGCACAAGCGCAGCCGAATGCGCCGGCCGCCCAACCACCCATAGTACCTCAGCAGGTAGGCGCCCCAGCACAAGGGGAAAACGATCCTCACCCCCGACGGTTTCCGGACGTGCCCTATTTTTACGGCCGCCCTGGCGACAATTTTAAAGATTGGACCGATTATTTTGAGTTATGTTATCGCGCTATGGACTACACTCCTGCTAAAATGGCCCGTATGTTGCCTACTTACATGAGAGGGTTTGCAGCCGACGCATACCGCTCTCTGACAGACGAACAAAAAACTAATTATGATCAGTTGACTGCTCGTTTAGCAGAAAAATTCCAGCCTCCTGAGTTGGCCCAGATGTCTGGACGACAATTGCACAAACGTAAACAGTTAGCTTACGAAACAGTTAACGATTTTGCCACCGAAATTCGAAGATTAGCTCGTGCTGCATATTCGGACATGCAGGCTGAAGCTAGAGAGCGTTTAATGTTAGAGGTTTTTATGGCCGGACTAAAAACCCCTATCGCAGAACGCATTAGCATTGGCACGGAGCCCACTTCTTTCGATAATGCGCTCCGTCTGGCACAAAAACACGAAAATATTCTTTCTGAGCTTGCTAGTCCCGCCAAGGTGTCCGGATCACCTTTGTTACAACCTACCGTACCTGTAACTACTCAATCGTTTTCTGACAACAAAACACCTAATCAGTTACGCTCTAAAAAGACTCAAAATCTTGTTTGTGCAACTACTGATGACGATGATTCCTATTCTGACCAATTCCGAACGCTGGAACGTAATTTCAGTCGTTTGGCTACTCGAGTAGGTCAAGTTATTAAAAATTCTGAAGAAATGGTTGCCGCTGTTAGACCTAGCACGGTACCGAGCGCAAAGCCCGACCCTGCCAGTTCAGCAGCTGCATCCACTCAGTCTAGATCCAATATAATTTGTTACTTTTGCGGTAAAAAGGGTCACATTAAGCGCGATTGTTGGTCTCGTCAGAAAGGTGACCGTCAGGCAAGCCCCCCTCAGAGGGGAAGGGGAGGTTTTAGAGGGCGTGGTTATGGCCGAGCTGGTTGGCAGCAGCGTCCAACTGCCCCACCCTCCGCCAATAATCAGGTGAATTCGCTAGATACGGATAGTGACTCACTTGAAACTGTTGTGTCTAGTGCTGTACGTAAAGCGCTTGAGGAAAGTCTTACATACGATAGTGACGAGCATTATGTTAATGCAGTTACAGACGCTGCAATGCCCCATAGCCGTTGCGAGCACACGTTTGCGGAGTTCGAGCGACTAAGCGAGAGGAAAAAGGCGGTAATCCGCTGCCCGAAAGGACTTCACCAGTGCTTTCCGGCAGATGAGAAGCCGTCAGTGGAGTTTCGTGGGAAACTGGCCCAATGCAAGCTGTGCAGTAAACGGAAAAACGGACAGTTTTGCCCTGTTTGCCGGTTTGAGGACCTTTATGCCGACGGTTCGGATGAAGGTGAAGAAAGCAACAATGCCATGGAGGAAGAATCAGGCGAGGGCGACCAAGCCGTGGAAGCCTCAGCCACCTCGCCGGGTGAAGAAACTGCTGGACCGTCACAAGCCCCGGTTGCAAGCTTTGGACAACGTCAATTACAGCGATCCCCCGCGCACTCCAGGTGAGCTGCTGGCTTTAACTGAGTGCAACTGTGGTGAGGAGTTACGAAAACTCTCACCTGGCCCCAGAAAATGCAAACCTGTCGAAGTAAGGTGCATGGATCAAGGAAAAGTTGACGCCTTTTGTTGTGTAGAAGATTTGTTTGGCCAATGGCACAAGTTTAGGTTGGGATCTGGCCGTTCCAGATTGGTGTATCGCAAAATATGTAAAGTACTGGTATGTACTAATTACAAGTGTGAAAATAGCGAGGAACGGACCCAAACCTGGGGGCTTCACTATCTTTTTGCTAGGGACAACCCCACCACGAATTTGTGCACACTCTGGTGGAGGTACGCAACCATGTTCTGCCGGTGTTCCCTAGGCTTAATTTTAGTGCAATTGCACTCGGATGTGCAGTACATTAGCACAGGCGCAGACTCAACACGTGCTTTACATGTTAAGGAGGAGCTTGAGCA
Source organism: Sabatieria punctata (assembly GCA_030248155.1). Classification (NCBI taxonomy): domain Eukaryota; kingdom Metazoa; phylum Nematoda; class Chromadorea; order Araeolaimida; family Comesomatidae; genus Sabatieria; species Sabatieria punctata. The sequence goes on along the minus strand of JASANB010005923.1, from coordinate 6,484 downwards.
GTTTTTACAGAAATGGGCGTGGCTTACGACTGCCAACCCCTTCTCTGGTCGGTTGTGTGGTGCTATTGTAACCTTGCTTTCAGGTCGTGACAGCGACGACCACGAAACGTTGCTTCACACCATTGCCGAATTGAATCAATTGCAAGAAACTGTTGCGGCGCAAGCGGAGCGTCTCGGAAAATTAGAAACACGCTGCAGTGGTTTTGGCCCGAATGGCGAATACCGTTGTATTGCCTGTGGTGAATTAGGACATGGATGGTGGTCGTGCCCGAAAAACCCAAACCCCATTCCGCCGCCGAAGCCTCGTGTAAAGGCTGAGGCCGCCAACGCTGCTGTAAAAACGGGTGAATCAGCTAAGCCCGGCCCGGAGCGCCCGGCTGTAGCTAGCGCCGAACCAAAACAAAGTGCCCCACATGAAGCCAAACCGAGAAGGCCTCAGCGCGGAGGTTTTCTGGGCGCCCGTCGTCCGCGCGCCTATGGATTTCATGGTGGATTTCACTACAGAATGCCGGCCCCCCATCAACCGTTGCTTGACTGGGGTCCGCCGCCATACAACCCATATTACCAGCAAAGACATGTTCCCCCTCCGGAGCAATGGAGACAGGACTGGGACAGCCGGTACTATGGTGACTACGAGCGCCCCCGCAATGGCAGTCGACGATCGCCCAGTGCTGACCGGTCTCGGGCCAGCAGAGGCCGACCGACCGGAAGAGCACCAGAAGCGTAGCCGAGACAACTCGGAAGACTCTGGAAAAGTGCCTTGCCGTCGTGACCAGTCGCGTAATATCGTCAGCAGTTTACTGACCAATTCTGTGAGTTACATGAATACCATTTTAACCATGTTGCTGTGCATTTTGTGGCTGTCATACACTGCGTCTGCTATGACTAGTGCTTCAGGCTTAAATCGTACTTTTTATATCTGTGGTGCTGCTAGAGGCGGATTTCCATTAGCAGTCCCTCGTGCTGTAACATGCCGACCTCCGAAAAAGGCCATAGTTACAAAAGCTTTCGTTCGGGTTTGGATTAGAAAGGATAAACCCGTAACTACCGTAGCCTGGCGTTGTCATTTAGTCACACGCACTGTATGCACCCACACAAGTGTACTGTGGGGTAAAGGCCTGGTGAGTGACCGAACCACCACCACGCCTGCTACTGTAGCGACCTGTTCTCGAGCTGTTCGAAATCATACCTATCTAGGGCAAAAACTTTTTGACCTTCAGCCTGGTTTATCTACTACAAATAACTCACTAATTGTCGATTATGATTGGTGCTGTTATGCATATTGCCAGTCTGTTACAAATTTTGTGCTTGAGAGAGGTACAGTAGCTACCATGGATACTAAAAAAGTATTCAGTGACTTAGGTGATATGGCCGGTTGTCACGCGAACACTGGCCAGTGCCTAACTCCTGAAGGTTTATATTATTGGTCAGCCACTAGACTCACAAGTGCTTTGTGTCGACATAAATTAAAAGGCACTTATACTGCTACACTTAGTGACCAACATTTGTTGATTGATGAAATGCAAGGTGCATTCTCATTTCAGACTGCCCTGGCGAAAGGGTTGGAGCGCCGAAGTTGCTTGCCTATAGGTGCATTAAAGACCGACCAAAGTGAGATTTTTATTCAGTTTCTTAGTGGTATGCCTAAAACTTGGTTACAATTGCTGAATTCGAAATCGCACGTACCATGGGTTTTGAAAAATCATACAGTGGGAAACAGAAATTTTACATTAGAGAATACTGGCTCTGATGTTTCAAATCCGAAATTTCAATATCTGTATGACAAACTGCTTGCTATGGAAATTCGTGGTTTTCGTAGCATTTGGTTAAGCCTTTGCGATGTGGCAAACCGCCAATTACAAATTATCTGGCAACTTTTATCACTGGACCCAACGCTGGGTGCCCGAGCTCTTTTACATAGAGAAAATATTCACGCCTCGTGGGCTGGTGAAGCTTTGTTAATTACTGAATGTCGTTCTGTTAAACCAAATTTCGTGTTTTGGAACATGAAATACGAAAATACATGCTATGTGTACTTACCTGTTTTGGTGAGCGGTACATTGTGGTTTGTGGCACCTGGTACTAACGATTTAGTTCCCGAGTCCCCTACCATAGGATGTGAGCATGTGACTTACAGTATATACCACAAAAATGGTGCGTGGTACAGTAATAATGGTGAAGTGCACGTTGAAAACTTCCCCCTTGAACTTTCCTGGCATCAAAAGTTATACCATAGAGTTTTTACAGCCCCAGCTATTTTTAAAGACAAGCTGTCTGGTTTAATGGCTTATGTGTCCCCTTTAAAACACAATCATTGGCGAACCTGGCGATTGGAACGTCAATTAGAGCAGTTGGTTAATTATACTGCAGAATTGTCCATCGACCCTTCCAGTTTTGTTCAAATACTAAAGGGCGCTGGCAACGGCATCGGCGCCACGGTTAATGCTTATGGACAGGCTGTAGAACACGTATTGATAGGTGTTGGGCATGGAACAAGTTCATTAGTTAGTGGCTTACTAAAGGGCCCATTGCAATGGATTATTAATTTAATAATTTTAATTTTAATTCTTTCTCTAACTGGCATAATTATTTATTTCTTGGTCCGCTTTTGTATTCAAAAACAGTGTAATAGGCGTCGACAGCCTAATAACAGACGTCCAGTGATTGATCGCGTCAACGATGGCCCGATAATTACTGAAGAATCTCCTACGGAATATGTTCAGCCCATACCTCTCACTCGTGCGGCTATTAGTGGAACGCGTAGACTTCTACCTATAGCCCCAAATCCACCCTCTAGTGACGTTCCACCTCAAGTTGTTGTGCGACGCACACGACTACCGCGATCCTTGGTCAATCAACAACCACTTGGGCTAATGTCTGACCGCCGATGGTCTGTACTTGCAGCTGATCATTTGGTTAGTATGGTTTTAGGCGTCGAGGACCAAAGTGTGGTTGAAGTGCCCATCTTCCTCAGTGCGAAACTGAGTCTCAACGGCCTATCAACCTCGGTGGTTGCTTTCTGGGATGACGGCGCAACGTTGAGCCTCGTCAGTCCCTGTGTCGCTGAGTCTCTGGGGGGATGGACCGCCACTCCGCCTACTACCGCTAGAAGCATGACGGGACACTCGATCGCTATCATCGGACAGATAGTTGTCAATGTACAGATTGGCCACACGCTGGTCCAGGCCCATCGACTGCGGGTAGCCAAGAACCTCAGCTATGACTTCTTGATCGGCTTAGACCTCCAGCGCCGATGTGGCATGCATACAATTAATTTGAATGAGCGTTGGATGGAGCTGGGAGGCGAACGAATCCCCTTCTTGTCTCCTCATGTAGTTCGTGGTATAACCTCTTATAGTAAAACGATTACTGTAAGAGCTGGTGAAACTATCACTGTTCCAGGAAAAACTGAGCTTACTGTCTTCGGCCTGACGGATGGCCAAGACCCGCACCAAAGGGACCGTTCCCAAAATAGTGCTGCCGCCGCTCAAGAGCCAGTCGGACAAAGAACTGTCCCGCGGTCAGCTCAAGTCCATTATCCGACGAATTCGGGTGCTCGACCGAAAACCAGTAAGTCTAAGACATGGTTATTCGAACCTAAGGAGCACCCGAATTCGTTGGATAATGGACTTGAGCTGACCGCATGACAGTTCTTTGTCCGACTGGCTCTTGAGCGGCGGCAGCACTATCTTGGGAACGGTCCCTTTGGTGCGGGTCTTGGCCATCCGTCAGGCCGAAGACAGTAAGCTCAGTTTTTGGTCTACACAATTTCGAGAACTCCGGTCTCTTAACTAAAATCAGGAATTAGGAGGGCCAACAGCTCCAACTAACACAAATATACAACAATACATGTAAGCAAAACAAAGCTCAGACTACCAGACAAATCTTTAAATCTGCACCAATCATTCTATCAACTAAAATTGTTTGAGCTTGGCGCTTGACGCTTTCGTCTGTGCTGGCACCTACACTCCTTATTACAATAAAGCTAATGAATAATAACAACAATACTATTTTCACAAGTTTCTTCCTAAGCTTGTCCGTCAAACTATTCGAACGTGGGCGCCTCTTCGTCTGACTGATCGACGCAGCAGTCATCGAGTTCTGCCTCCAGCTCGTCCAGGTTCAATTCCAGTTCCTCGGAGTTGGTTCGGCGAAGGCTCGCCACTTGTCTGCGGACATTGTCGATAGTCGGTTGCAGCGTGTTGTTGACGCACGACTGCAAAACTACACATCTTCCGAGAATTCTATCGAGACGGTTTTGAGTTTCCGTCAACTCAGCCTCCTTAGATTTCAATTCACATTCAAGCTTTTCAATGGCCTCGGCATTGTTAAGCTCGACTTGAGTTCTGGGAAGTGGGCGTTCAGGGTCCACCGCCAACTCGTTCAGGGTGATGGACCGTTCAGGCACCACAAAGTCTCGACCCAAAGTATGCCAACTTTCATACCGACTCAGTCGAATCGATAACTGACGGGTAGGGAAGGTGACATATGGACGCTGCTCAGTCCAGACAAAAGTGGCAGGTCCCATTAATCGCCAAAAGGGACTCCCCAGGACTAAGTCATAACTAGGGTTTTGCGTTAAAGTTACCAGAATCCGAACAGCATAGAAAGCAGCTCCACGGCGTCTGTCTTTCCAGCTTCTTACAATCAAATCGACCCAGCCCTGTCCGTTTACGACGGGAACAGGTTTAGTTATAGAATTTCTGCTGTTCATTTTAGCGACGTAATTAAACAGCTCATTACTAATTACATTATCAGATTCCGAAGGCAAAATTGCAGCTGAAACAAATTGAGCCAGGTATCGATTACCAGCTACATCCCGACAGGAACCATTTGAGTCAGCTAAGATAATCCGTGTCTGCAGGAAATACGCACCTTTTTGTTCTGGGCCTAGTTTTTGTAAAATATGTCTGGGCGCAAAATCGCAATTCGCGCGATCAGCACAAATACTAGTACTTACAGTAGACTCTTGGCCAGGCCGCTGCCAAGGTTCAGTACGGTGGCGCCAACTGCCAATTTCCGGTACTGGAGTTGGTCGAACAGCGACAAAATCTAAACAATAATTATTTAGATTTATGCAGCGCTAACCCTACATTCGTTCTAGGGCGCAAAAGAATCGACGTTTTCCTCCAATGCCTCTCCCGATTAGGTCAATGAGGTCGTCACATCTTGGCAAAGGACGGCTATTTTTCTTTAGTCACCATGTTAACTTTTCGACAATCTAGTAGTACAAATCGCAGTTCGCCGTCTTTCTTAGGAACCAAAAGAACAGGAGAAGCCCAAGGTGATGAGGAAGGTTCAATGACGCCCTGTTTTAACATGTCCTCTACATGCTCCTCTATCACAACCCTCTGCCGAAAGGGTATCCTATAAGGCCTCTGCTTAATAGGCAGGGCAGCTCCTACGTCGATGCTGTGTTCGACTAACGTAGTATGGCCATAGTCATTTTTAAATTTCGAAAACACATGAGCATACTTTCTTAAGGTCGCCAAGACAGTCTCTTTTTCTTGCACCGTTAAATCTGTCGCCGACAAATCTAACGCTTCGAGCCAAGTTTCGTCAAACTTAGCTAAATCAGCCGACTTTACATGGGAAATTTGAGCGCTAATTCACTACGCTTAGGCTCGTACAATTCGATAGTACCGAGCGTAGTCCCAGAGTATAATACGATGGGATATGGGAAAGCATTTGCAATACGTACTGGCACATAATTACACTGTTCATTTTGTATTAAAACCACTAAAGCTGGTGCCAAAAATAAACCTTTTTGCAGTACAATTTGCTCCTTAGGTTTGAATAACCATGACCGTCGGCATAAAGGTCCTCGAACCGGCAAACAGGGCAAAACTGTTAGTATTGTTGTTATTATTCATTAGCTTTATTGTAATAAGGAGTGTAGGTGCCAGCACAGACGAAAGCGTCAAGCGCCAAGCTCAAACAATTTTAGTTGATAGAATGATTGGTGCAGATTTAAAGATTTGTCTGGTAGTCTGAGCTTTGTTTTGCTTACATGTATTGTTGTATATTTGTGTTAGTTGGAGCTGTTGGCCCTCCTAATTCCTGATTTTAGTTAAGAGACCGGAGTTCTCGAAATTGTGTAGACCTTCTTTTGGAGCATTGAGAAAGACCGAATGTCTTCTAAAATGTCTTCGCATTTAAAAATGTTTCAGACATTTTCCCTAGTCGGGAGGGAAATTGTAAAGAAAGTCCTAGCCTCTGACTACGGTAGCTCGGAATGCACTCTAGTCAAAGGTTGCAGACATGTTTTGGTATGCTATCTGAACGGCATCTCTCCGGTGCCGGTACCGGAATGCCTACAAAGCGTGCTATTAGCCATAACGTCTCAAGGCCCATGCGGCCAAAGGTCTACGCTTATATAATCGCCCCGGCGCCAACAGCTAGTTAGTCTGCCGTCAGTCTGCTAAGTCGGCCAGTGGTCGCCACTCTCAGTCAAGCTTTCTAGAATCCACCGGTGCTTTACAAG
>JASANB010005922.1:0-38246 GCA_030248155.1 Sabatieria punctata | reverse complement strand
TGTGTGCTTGTGTATCGTATGTAGCAGGCTCTCCCCCGACTTAGACCAGACGCCCCGATCGGTACCCCACGCCATACAAGGGCTGGAAAAATCCGGAGGGGGTATGGAGACCTCGGGGGGTCCGAAGAAAGGCCAAAAAACGCCTATTTTGCCTTAAATAAGCGCAAATTGTGTCCCTCCGGGCGGGGGGGATGGGCGTGGGGGTGTATGGCCGGCGGTGGGGGGTATGGGCCGGGGTGGAGGTAAACCCCTTTACCCCCCGGCCAGATATACGCTAGCATTTCGACTGAGGGGGGGCTGAATTTTCACTTCCTGAGGGGGTAGGAGCGCCTGAGGGGGGCTGAGGGGGAGGGGTGGTAAGCCAAAAAGTCCGATTTTTCGCCAAAATCAAGGGTTTTGGGCTTATTTTTCATTAAAATAAGCAAAAAAAGCTATTCTGAGCTCATTTACACCTAATCCAGTCATATTTTTATCATAATTTTCTTCATAAAATTCTTCCAAAAAATTCCTGAGGGGGTAGCGACCGGCTGAGGGGGTAGGTCAGAGCGTGAGGGGGGCCAACCCCCTCTCAGCCCCCCTTGCCCATGTCTGCCCCCGGCCCATGTGTGCCCCACGCCCTCCGATTTTTCTGGCAAGTAATTTTTCAGCATTTTTTTGCAATTTTTTAGAATTCCAGACACTAAAATTGCCAACACCGCCTGTAAAACAGCACGTTTAGTTGTGTTTGAGCCGAAATTGGCGATATCAATCGTTTTCAGTGCTATTCTACCCCTCCCCTAGACGTTGGGCTTACACCTCAACCCCTCCCTCTGTCAGCGATTGACCTGTTGGATTACATGTATGTTGTGTCTGTTTTGAATTTAGCAGTTTGTGTAGGGAACCGAACGACTGGGCACTGGAACAAGCAAAGTTGAACCTCCTCAATCGCTACTTACTGGTTGGAGTGACCGAAGAACTAACAGATTTTGTGGCTGTTCTGGAAGCTACCCTACCTCGCTTTTTCACCGATGCTACACAGCAATTCGTCAATGGTTCGTAACTCGGTAATGCCGTGTTTCGTTAATAAGAAGAGCAACTTCAGGACCTAGTTTTCATCTGCGAAAAACCAATAAAAAAGAGCCGTTGGCAGAAGAGACGGTGAAGGCGCTGGAGCAAAACAAGGTGTACCGGATGGAGAAGGAGTTCTACGATTTCGCCAAGCAGCAGTTTGCCTTCGTGCGCGATCGATTATTGATTGATCAGGACGGAGGCATTCCACGCGCGCCAGACAAGAGTTCCATTACGAAAAAATTAAACCAAAAATTAAGGATCTGTAAACTTGTACAAATGGCACGGGTATTTATGGTGACTTTGTACAGCAAGGTGTTGGCTCCATGTTTCTGTTTCATACAGGGGCCGAAAAAGTTCCGAGAGGAGTGAGTGGGACCCAACTGACGCTCTACGTACTTACGTAGCTCTGCGAAATGTTATATTCAGGTTTAAGTGGTATTTCAGCTCTGTAACCAACTAAAATCATTTAAGAGTCAGTCTCCGATTGGATCGAGTCTTCACCCTCAATTCTATCCACAGACCCCCAAAATTGAAACTTTGACCCAGAGAGCTGTAAGTTGGCACACACTTATGAGTTATCTTTCAGCTGCTGAGGATTAGTGAATTTAAAGCTCCAATCTTGAGATACAGCCTCCTGAAAATCGGTCTCCTTAACTAATTGAACTGAAAATTTCTATAACTAACTGAAAATTTCTACTTTTAGAGCACTTTCGGACTACTTTCGAAATATTAGGTCAAGTTAGAATTTCAAGAAAACAATTTTTTTCGACTCATGTTTTTTAAATTCCCCAATTTTAGTGCCCTTTGAGCTACAGGGCTGCCTGCTTAGTATGTTATGCCCAATGGCAACACCAATCATTCCTGCAAGTTTCAGGCCTGTACTCCTTCTATTACCGAAAAAAATAAATTTGCGTGGACCACCCTCATTCCTAGTTTTTGGGTCATAAAACCAGTATGAGTCGCAATTTTAGCACTAAATTTGCAGAATATTAAGCCAACCATGTTGTTAATTTTTGCTGAAAATTTGAGCCAAATCGGTAAAGAACTGACTGAGAACGAAACGCTTGAGTGAAGGCCGAAAAAGCGATGGGACATTTTTTTATCTATGCACTGTACTTTAAAGTTTCAATTTTGGGTTCTGAATATGCAGACTCGATCGATTCAGAGACCGAGTCTTAAAATAGTGAAATATTTTTGTTTCATTTGTAAGAACTGTTAAGTTTAACCGTCAACTGGGGCTACTTTGGACACCTCGAAAACAAAAAATCACCAACCACGGACCCTGAAAAGGCACAGAGTCGGTTTTAAATCGCCTGCACCGATGCGCAGCACTTGCACAATTTGACCTCATACAAAAGCTTTTCGTAGTTTTAAACAACGAAAAACCGAAAAAGTGTCAGAGTAGCTCCAGTTGATGGAAAATTTTGTTTGAGCAGAATAAAAACGTTCTTTGCTTTGGTGAACGATCTCGCTTATCCTCCTCCTCCTCCTCCTCCTTCCGTCGGCCCTTGTATACAATGTATTTTGTAAGTACAATAAACAGACTGTAGGAGTGAGTGGCGAGGCCAATCCAAATCCGAACCGATTACATTCCGCTTTGGTCCATTTTCTGGTTCATCACGATATCGGTGACGGAAAGCAGAACCAACTTCACTTGGTCGCTGTCGGTGGCACAAGTTTCGTGAATGTAAATTTTCTTTGTCGTGCGCTGATTTTGACTCTCAAATCTATCGCGGATGTAAGCCATGCATTCTTCGTACTCAGTTGCACCTCAAAACTAAGTTCAATCCATCTTTTCTGTACTTCTACGCTCTCAACATGTCAAAAGGTTTCTTATAGCGTCAAAAGGTTTTGGAATCGGCTAGACTGTACCTGTATAATCGGGAAAGGCTGGCTTAATGGAAAGTTGGTGTTGCATTTTCTCTCTAAACAGATCCGTTTTGTTCAGAAAAAGCACCATGGAGGTGTCTTTAAAGAATTCGTTGTTGCACACATCGCTGAACAAGGTGAGTGAGTCGACCATTCTGTTCTAAATTGCAGTGCTACTTGCTCTGACAGCCACTTTCGACACACTCCCTTACCGTACTCGAATCTTCGCGCATCACCTGGTTGTACTCAGAGACTGCCGTTATAAATATGACTGCATTGACATCGTCAAATACATGGATCCACTTCTTGCGCTGTGACTTTTGACCTCCGACATCAAACACTCTAAAAGCCGCTGCAGAAATAAACGCTGCCAATAGTACGTACGTACATAACAGTCTTATTCACACATTTTATGTAAACGTGCGTCTGTGAACTTCATTGAATGTAGGGTATTTACGTTACGGGAATAATTTGCGGTGCCCGTAGTCTTTTGTAACGTGCGATAGGATGTCTGTTGCAGCTAACTGAACTGCCAGCAGCTTGAAACTTAATTAATTTTGTAATTAATAAGGTATGCGTGCGTCAGAGTACAGACATGAAGGACGTGCGGGTAGGGCCCGACCGTAATTCCGGTCCGGTTTACCGGTTTTTTTCCTTAATGATCGTAAAGCCACAAAATTTGCGAAAACTTTCATTTAACAAGTACAATTGGTCAACATTTTCGATCAGGTCGGGCCCTACGTGCTGGAAACAGACCTGAATTCGTTTTTCTTATATTTGAACCTAACTTCTTGCACGCCCAAAGTGGCAGAACGCACGTTGAGAACGTCTTGCATGGTCGGTCTGTAATCGACTAGGCACAGACGTTGTATGTCTTCGTAAAAGCTAAAACAAGACGTTAGCCCTGTTCAATCTCTGGACCGTAAAAATTCTACTATTTAACGGTGTCGTGCACATGAAAGCGATCCCGAAATTCGAAGCACTTCTGCACTCCTTCATCTGCCCACAGTGCCGCGATGGCATCTCCAAGCTCTACAGTTATGGGATGTTGATCTTGCTCGCTCTCTATGGTTCTGCGCACCATCGCTGCATGATCCTGAATAGATACTATATCACTTTCAGTACCTAGATAAATTTTTATGCTCAGAATGCCTTCTAAATTTTGAAGGTTAAATTTTCAATATTTTCTCGCCCTGGTCGGGCAGAAGCCTAACCAGGCCACTCTAAACTACTAAAACTGTCAAATTTTGTCAATTTTAGGTTCAAAAATGTACCCTTTAAATGAGTTTTTGAAGGATAATTTTGCAAAATTTTCTCGCCCTGTCCAACCAACCACCTTCAAAATTTTCACACAGACACCTCGAAAAATCCTGGGCACGCCACTGTGCGCTTGCTACATTATGTAGACTTTCAATCCTAAGTTTAACAAAGTATGTAGTTCTAAGTCTTTCTACGTAGTTAGGTTTCGGTAACTATCTTTGACCCTTTAGTGGATCTATTCATAAATTTCGGCTAGTAAAATCCGGGTAACATGTACACGAACTTATAGTAAACACAGAATATCTATCTTGATAAAAATGACGAAAATTGAAACGACCAACGTGCAGAGTTCATAAAACTTGGTCGCTCGGTCAATGCGCTCTGTGTGCAGTATACGTACAGAACTTGTACAGTGCACTGTTTGGAAAGTTACAGTACCTCGCAAGAAGGGGAACCAAACGGAATGTCAAGTGACTTCATGCCATTCAACAGGGTAGCCATGCTGGTCACGATATTGCTGAATATCATTGGCTTATAAAAAAGTATTTCGTTTTCTGTAAAGGTGTCGTGCAGAAGCCTAAAATTGTTTTTTCTTGGATCTTGTGTAGTTGCTTTGATTGCGTACATACCTCATCTGTTTGAGAATGGTAGACTTTCCACTTTCACCCGCACCTGTAAATGAACAAGTTAAGATACAGTAAATGGCGATCAAGTTCTGTTCGGGGTGCGATTGGTACGTACCTAACAGAAGAATTTTCAAAATGTTCAGCTGAGCATTTTTATCATTTTCCAGCTCCCTTTCAATTTCCTTATTCCTTCTCTGTATGTGTTCTTCTTCTGCCGTTTTTGGTTGACAATTTCCCATATCGATAAACGAATGCACAAGCCTAACGACTACACGGTCAACATGTTCCAAATTAGGGCATTCTCGATTCTATCAGCGTATTCCCTGACGAACGCACTAATTGCAGACGCATACAGATAACTATTCTTCTTCAACTGCTAATTCTCTTTGCTAATTGCGCTGTGCAGAGACCGTTGATGAAGCATCAGGCCTTCGGCTAAACTGTGCGTAATTAGTTCCTCCACAAATAAAATGTTGGTGAGTAATCAAGTTATACAGGGTCCGTAAAAAACAACCCAGCAGACTAATTTGCTAAAGCAACTGTAAATCTCAACCGATTTGAATGAATCCTGTTTGAATGAAAGGTAAATAAATTCTTGAAAGATTGGTGAACTTTTTATTAAAATACTCTGCTTTAGTTCAGTTCTGCTGCTTGCCCTCAAAGTCATAACGGTGATTTTAGCAGTGAACAAGACGGATTCCGTTGCACTTCAGCAGATTCCTACTGCTGAGAGCTAACGCACTGGTGACACACACGTTTGATTGTTTTACCAGCAAAGCTCTAGCCCACAGCAGTAGGAATCCATTTTATGATGAAGTGCGAAGAATAATAAAAATCGCTGATGTTCATTTTCAAACAAAATCACTGTTTTGACTTTGAGCGCAAATTAGCTCAGGAACTAAACAAACACATATTGTACATGTAGTTGGGGGAATAGGGAGTATTCCCTCAGGCCCGATTTTCGGAGAAAATTACCCTCACCCGGATTTTAGAGGGGATTTTTTGAAACCTTATTTCGGGTTTCAAAGCCTGCAAACAGGGAGTCCTGATTAGGGTTTCAGAGACCTTAAACAGGGTTTCGGAACCCAAATTTGGGTTTCTAAGGCCCAAAATAGGGTTACAGAACTCTAAATTGGGTTTCTGAAACCGTAATTGGGGTTTCTGAGGCCCAAAATAGGGTTCTAATTTGGTTTCAAAGAGCCTAAACAAGGCCTTATTAAAGGCCAAGCAATGCCTAAACAAGCCCTTATTTCTGGAGGCCCAAAATGGGTTTCCGGAACCCTGATTTGGGTTTCAGAGAGCCTAAACAGGGTTTCTGAAGGCCCGAAATAGGGTTCGGGAACCCTAGTTTTGGGTTTCTGATTTCTGATTGATAATTTGAGGTTCAAAAGATTTTTTGAAAAATAGGCCATTGTTGCATTCTTTTTCACGTCTTTCATTCTCTGCGAAGTCCCACATTTAGCAGAGCTTTGTGCTACCCTCGATAAGCTTTGACAGTGTCGTGCGTTTGCCTTGCAAATTCATGCTCAGGAAAAGACTATTCGGCTATTGCAACAGGGACTAATCGAGCAGCCATGAAACCATGGTGACACAGCGCACCGCTCTGATCAGATTTAATTGTTTTTCTCACAGCTGTAGTCACCTGCACTCAGGTGCTTATTTGCACTGAATCAGTGGGCAGGTGGCCCATTAAGTGGCTTAAACGTTCTGCGCTTACTCGGCTTCTTATTAGCCGTTCGTAGCCCATGTCTCGGTTTCTTGCGCAAACAGGAGGCCGAGTTGAGAGCAAATAACTCACAAAAACAATGGTTCTACCGCTGGGCGTTGCCGCCGCTGGCATTACGTAGTAGATGCGGCCGCAGGTAAGGTTTAGCCAACCAACGAGCAACTGTTGTTCTGCAATTAACAGCCAGCCATGCTTCCGCCGGCCTGTTGTTCCAGCGATCGCTTGGTGATCGGTCACAAAAACGACGCAATTGACAAGTTGCGGCCGCCACCGGCCAAAGTGGGCTGGTACTCGGCTGAGCGAGGACACTTAGCCGCGCACGCGCTAACAACCGGCGAGTCAAGAGAGCACTCGGCCGATTCTAGCCCAATTTTTCGAATGCCTCAACCAGTTTGGGTGGCCGTTACGACAAGACCTGCCGGCTGCTGCAACTCCAATCCGACCTTGCCGCCGCAGTCAACCGAAGCCAGCTCGGGTAGTAGGTGTCGACCTTTGTGAATAAATAAATTAGCATCAGTCCGTAATTTTCAGTATCCGCCGCGCGCTTAGCAAACAACAATTGCTGTCCGCAAAGATCGGTATCGCCGGTGTGGAAACCGAAAAATGAGGTAAAAACTGGCTATTGTGTTTGACCGGTTCTGGAGCTTGCGGCTGGACTCGCTCTAGTGTAGCGATCGAGTACTATGTAGTCGGTCGATCGGAAATAAACTGATTGCTGGCGTGGGAATTATATACGGAGGAGTTTGGTGTCGTAATTTTCGATCCAATTTGGCCAAGGCCCCCGATTTTTTGGTCCGACCAAGATTAGCCCAGTTCCATGATTTAGGACGGCTCCCTCGCGTGAATCTCCAACCTCAAAACGTGATTTAGTGTCCAACTCGACTGTCGTAAAACGGTTTTATAGTTTCTTAACTGTGCGCAGGTCCAAATCGCTTTTCTGTGTACTTTTTCAGGCGAGTAAATACTGGTTTGGCATGTGCCTGCTGCTAGCAGGTTCTGTCATCGCGCGAAACTGAGAAGACTCAGGTGCGCAACTCGTTCCAGCGCCACATGAGGCCGAAAATAAGAGAAATCTGAGTTGAAGGCGCGGCGCGGCGTTTGAATTATTAGCGGCCTTGCCGAAGCAGTTTTGTCTAAGAGATTAGTGTTTCAGATCGTATCGCCACAGTGTCATGTAGTGCTAGAAGGTGAACAGTCAGGCAGACGACGTTTGATCGTTGCGGAACTCGCTTCGTCGTGTCAACCGTGGTCTGACATCTGTGCAAACAGAGCCGGACGCAAATTAACCGATCTGTTTGATCGGTGCGATTCACACAAGGGCACACGCCATCACAACATCATGCCCGCTCGACTGGCTGCCACCGTTTACGCACCTCTGCCGCCCCAGCCGCAAATGGGACAAGTACGTTCTTTACCTGTTCTGCATTTCTAATTGAGGCTGGCAAAGAAAAAGGATGTAAAAGTTTTTGCAGTAAATATTTCCAGTTGTACGTACAGCTGTTGCAGTGCGTTAAGCGTCTCCGGGGAGACTGCTGGAGTGCAAATTGATTTGATTTCTTCTGGCCGTATTGTTAGTGCTATTTCTAGTTGCATTTAGAGCGCCAGAATTGCGCCTAATTCAGTGTTCAGCGACGCACGGCAAGTGTTTTGGTAGCGATTCCCGGCAGACCGACGGTCGCGTGTCTGGGTCTGGGTGGAAATTTAATTGTATCCGCAATCCAAGAGCCTTGTCCGCACCATTCATCGGCTCTAATCGAGCCGTTCTAGACGAGCGCAGACATTTTCAGCTTGTGACGTTTTAGCTCGGCGGCGAGGGCAATTTGGGGCCTCGACCATATCGGAAAAGAGGCTCGCTGATTGAAGCGCTCAACAATGCCATAGAACTGCCTCCCGTGCCGTCAGCCGAACCGGACGATAACAGCAAATTCCTCCGAAACTGCTCCCAAGTAAGTGCTCTTTGTTGCGACCGTTTTTGCCGCTCGCTCGGACAGGTTCACTGACAACTGTTTGCCCAGCAATAAAGCCAAATCACTGGAGCGTTTAGAACACGCGCTGGCCAGTGACACCACTTCTGGGTACGTTACATGGCACTCTATCTGTTCATAAATACGTAGTTTCTCTCTTAAAAACTGAAACTTAAAAAGTAGAGTGTGGGCAATACCGGGCTTTGCCGAAAATAAACCATGACCAAGCTTCAACATGTCTGTAAGGGAAAAATTCCCTGATTTGGCATGTTAGATACATGAAAATTGTGGCTAAACTGTAAAAGATTTACCTTAAAAGCTTTACACTGCTGTGTGCTTTGAAAAAATTTCTTAATCGCTCAGTTACAGTGTACTTGTGCTTTACGCATAACAGAAGAAAAACTAATTAAAAACAAAGTAATAAATAAATGAAATTGACACATAAGAGACGGCAAAATATTAATTGACCATCACAGATTTGACCAGCTACAACAGCTGCAAAACGATTGCCTTAGTTTAGTTTACTGCATTGGTTTTGCTTAAGTTATTAAAATAGGCAAAAAAGTAACTTCCAGTGAATTATGCCCAATGGGCTTAGTTTTAGTTTCAAAGTTGAGTTCAATATAGTGTCAAGAGCTGAAAGAGGTCTATGGGCATATTTACCTATGGAAAAGACCCCGTACCAGAAAACACAATACCCCGATACTCAATACACAGTGTTGGCCTTAACAACAGACCGCCTGGCCTTTTTCCGATTTCTCCGAATAATTTCAAATGTCCGCCATTTCGTCAATTTTCAACCGAACGAAAATATTTTTGCACGATTATTGTTTGTTCACAGTTTGTTTTGACCAAGTCCTAGCCAGCTACAGTAGCCCTCTGAAGCTATCAATTATGCCCTTCAGAAATAAACTGACCCGAATTTTCAGACGTCATATTTGAACATAAATATCTCACGAACCCTTCATCGGGTCTATCTAAAATTTTGCAGGTTAAGCAATCTATACATGGACTTAAATACCTGAAGTGGTCCGTTTTCTAGCGCTACCGGTTAAAATCTGGCGGATTTTTGCTTTCAGTGAACGTGAAAATTTGGCATTCTCAAAAATTAGGGTGTCATCCCATGCACAGAAAGCATGGCTACACAGTACGAACTAGTTGGGTCGTGAATTAAATCGCTTCAACTAAGGCAACACAATGAACACCTAAATTAGGC
The DNA here is from genome assembly GCA_030248155.1 of Sabatieria punctata. Lineage (NCBI taxonomy): Eukaryota > Metazoa > Nematoda > Chromadorea > Araeolaimida > Comesomatidae > Sabatieria > Sabatieria punctata. The sequence goes on along the minus strand of JASANB010005922.1, from coordinate 28,535 downwards.
TATCCAGTCGTGCTTTATGCTCTGAGGGCAGTACTCTAATTTTGGTAATACTACTTTTCACCTTCACCGAAAGTGAAAATCCACCAGATTTTAACCGGTGCTAAAAAGTTGACCTCTTCAGATGTTTAAGTCCATGTATAGGTTGCTTAACCTGCAAAATTTGGGAAAGGTTCATGAGATATCTATGATCAACATTTACTTACGTCTAATAATTCGTGTCAGTTGATTTTGGAAGGGCATAACTCCAAGCTACAGAAGGCTAGCAGGCTAGGACTTGGCCAAAACAAACCGTAAGCAAATAATAATAATCGTGCCAAAAATCTTTTCGTTCGGTCGAAAATTGACGGAATGGCGACAATTTGAAATTATTCGGAAACTCAAAAAAGGCCACACGGTCTTTTTTATGGCCATTCATCAACTGCCAAACACTTGGTTGACACCACCGCCCAGTGGCGTATTCACGATTTTGCAACGGAGGGTGGTGTAAAATTTTGAAATGATGTGGTTGGGCCGCTGCTCAACCAGGGCGAGAAAATTTTGAAAATTTAGCCTTCAAAATGAATTTAAAAGGCATTCTGAGCATAAAATAGACAGTTTTAGTACATACAATGTAATTCACTAGTTTCTATTATTTTTTGACAGATTTTCTCTTCCTACCTCCACCGCAAAGGGAGCTGTACCCACCCTACCCTACCCTACACCCCCGCTCAGGATACGACACTGCCACCGCCACTAACAAAACAATGCTCAATACTTCAACAACTGAGCCATAAAATTGCAGTTGTTTGTTAGTAGTACTGTATTCCTGTATTTTACGTACAGTAGATTCGTTCTAAATCTTTCTGAAACTATTAGCAAAAAGGGGCATGAATGTCCGAGGGGCTCATCGGATGGCGAGCGCGTAAGATCCCGCCCATGTATGCTTTTAGCATCAATTTGAGTAACCTTAAAACTATTCTATTTACGTATAATTACGAAATGACAGCTGGAAGGAAACAGCTAACAAAACAGGAATGGAAGGCTATACAAAGCTTAAGAAAAAAACAAAACAAACGGAAACATCCGCTGCTGGTACGCTACGATTCATACTCCATAAACTACGTTCTTCATTCAAAACTAAAAATTTTGCATTTCCACCAGCTTTCCTGTCTTCACCCACCCCTAAAAGCCACAACGTTGTTAGCTGACCCAAGGATAAACTTGTTGTATTTGTATGTGTGACACTGGACAATTGTACTGTAGATAGAAGCTATGAAAAACAAACTTTTTGACAGTGAATTACCGTTTTGGCAGTTGGAAACTTGAACAGGGATGAGTTTTATTCTTAATGTAGTAGCGAATATAAGCTTCATTCAGTCAAGCACCTAAAAACGTCAACGTTTTCGATGCCAAGCCAACCCCACCCGTCCTATCCTGCTACGTTCAACCAATCACCCTCTCTGAACGCCGTCCATTGTTAGGCTCCATTCATAAGGAAAAGAAAGACGAAGCAAAATTTTAAAATCAAGAGGCGAAGGCTACGTACGAGTACGGGTATGGAAAGTCTTCTATGCTCTCTATAACAAAAACTGTACGCAAATTGTCTAATCTGAACGTTTCTATCACTATGTCATGAAAAGAATGATCTAGTCTGCCATACTGTACATGTTGCATGGTCGGATTTACACGCGCACTGTATTTGCCCCTGCTCTAGGTGCAAATTTTCGCCGTGAAATTTTACTTTTCCGCCATATTTTTGAATAAAATCGTAATTTTCGCCCAAAATTCAATTTTTAAAGTAGATATCAAATTTTTGATTGAAAAACAGCTCAAAATCAAGTTTTTCAGCAAACATTTTGTCAAAAAAAATCGAAATTCTCGATAGAAATTGGGGCCAAGATTGATTTCTGTGGCTTAAAAAGCACCAAAAGGGTTCCTGCCTGACAGCTTCTGGAAGCATTTGGTAGAGTTTTATTTTTGTCCCCTGACCCTCTGTGAACCCCGCATGTACGTCGTACACACGTATGGAGTCTGCACTAGCCTAAGCAACAAAACAACACTAGATTTTCAATGTATGAGTCAGGCATTTGAAAAATTGCTTTCTGACACGAACCTGCGACACATAAAAGATCAAGTTCGGCTGTAGCGAGCTCACAGCAGTAGCAGCAGTATTGGCTTTTCGAGCTGAAACTATTATCAGCGCGCGTCACGGTGCTAGGCTGCGCTGCTGAGCGTTCTCACAATAATTTTTCGCCCCTCCCTCAAAAGTGGTACGCAGGAGATTGGTGTCAAAAAGTGACAAAACCGAAATCGAGTTTCTATGAAAGGAAAACCCGACCACTGTTAAACGAGCATACCTTTCAGACGGCCTCCTGTAGTGCCGCCACTTCCCAGAACCCACCGCCTTCTGTCACTCAAAGGCCCAGTTCGTGCGAAATTCCTGCCGATAAACGCAAACGGAACATTTTGCAAAGGATCTTTCGAAGGCCGGACGAAGAACAGTCGCTAAAGCGATACCACACCATGGCGGCGCTTAACTGGGACCGCAGACGGATGACCAGTCTGCCTGGAACTCCGGTCAGACGACAACAAATGATGAAAGCTGAACAGAGCCATGTGGTTGTGGAGCGAATTTACTGTGTTCGTCAGGTTTTACAAAAGGTGAGAATACTTGGATTGACAGTGACCAGCTTGCTTGGTTACGGTAGGATTTCCGAAAACAGATAGCGGTAATTTTGAATATCTTCTTTCGGCGTATTGAACGTCTAACGCGTATGCAAATGTCTTTTGATAGTGCTTCTTTCAGCATATTAGTAGACATGACGCTAAAGACTGAAAAATAGAAATTCCAATCGATACTACTATGTACAAATACGTAGACCAAGACCACACACTCGTACGTACGCAATAGTATGTCTGCAACCATCAGCTAGTTTTATATATCAAGTTGCAACAAATTTCAATTAACCATAACACTACGTATTTGTATGTCGCTGTGTTTCCCATTCTATCTAGCGCAGCGCGTAAGAAGACTGACCCTCTAAGTGCCAATTCTAGCTAGACTCCTGACACATTGGTCAACGATAGTTGGCCATTAGCAATCGGATGCAAGGGCTTAGAGTATATTTGCTTGCGTGCGACCCAATTTAGCGGAATTGGGCTAAGCAGAGCGGGACGTTTAGTGTCGCAATCCAATATTAACCTCAAGACGGTCAGTCTCTTTGAGGCGTCCGGCCGAACCTTCGGCACAATCGGCGCGATTAGTCGCAAATCGGAGATACTCGCCTGCAACCGCTCGCTTTGACAATGCGGACGACCTTACGTGGTTGCACGGATTTCCTGGGCCGTTCGGTGATTGCCACTTGCACGCTCGATCATTGGCACTGTGGAGTGGTGGTTGTTTGAGCTCTAAAATTAATTCCCTTTATTTGCACCGCTCCTATCCAGTTTCCGAGCCTCGCCGCCGTGTTTGGGTATCCGTCTGCCCGTGTGTCTGGTGGGACTGGCACGGGAGGGCCAAAAAATGAAAGACAGCTTGGAGCTAGGACGTTCTCTCAAATGCTCCTTTGTGTGTCTCTTGTTGCCTCAGCGAAGTCGGCGCTACAACGTGGGGGTGAGTTGAAATCGAGCCACTCTCTGTTTGCACTCAGCCAAGGCCGGTGTCACGCCGTCTTAGCTGACCGGTCTTCTGCGCTTCTTTCCCAATAGATTAGCTGACTCTTGTTGCTAGTTGTCCTTGGTCGGACCACATGTGGAAAAGCGTGCTCAATCTCTATATCCACAGTGACGGCAGTTATTGCGTGAGCTGGAGGCCGAATGCTCGTTAAAAGTTTTAAAAAATGCATTGAATTTTAGGTCACCGAGGAATACTACGCCTATGGAGGCGCCAACGAGATGCGCTTCTATCCCGCGGCGCCGGCACCGCAGGGGATCAGCTTCCGCTCGTTGGCCGGCGGCCAAAATCCAGCATTTCTGAGAAGAGCGACGCACCACAGCAGTATGTACGCATCTCCTCCGCCCAATCTCGCTTTTACCAGAGGGCGGTCACTGGGATTCGCCAGTAATCAGGTCAGTCCTATACATACTGTCAGGGTTCGTGCGGCTTTTGCATGGCAAAATTCCCTGACCATTCCCTGACTTTTCCCTGACCAAAGTCAAAATTCCCTGACCAGCTAGGGTGAGGAAACTCCGACCAGTGTGAGAAAATTTTAAAAAATCGGCTTCGAAAAATGGATTTAAACGGCATTCTGAGGGTAAATGTTCAGTTTAAGTAGTAGTAGAAAGTCAAAACCCCGATATTCAAAAAGGATGGTGTGTAAATTTCTAAAAGGACCATTTGGTGGCGAGATGTTTCTATTGCTATCAAATTTTTCCCTGACCGGACACCAAATTCCCTGACTTTTCCCTGATTCCCTGACTTTTTTTAAATTCCCTGACTTTCCAGGTCCCGCACGAACCCTGACTGTACGTACTGTAACTACTACACGTAGTGTCTTCGAAAAACCAACCAGCTTATCTGCTAGTTTTTGCTACAGGATACACTGTTATGCACTAAACGGCTACCTAGGGTAGTACAGTCAGTACTACAGTACAGAATCATAGCGAAGTGGTGGTGTGGTTACACTTTAGGGGCGACAGTTAATGAAGGTGCAGTTGTGGAGGTTCCGCTGTTAGTAGTAGCAAATACTCTAATGCGCTTTAGTTCCTGTTAGAGTTGGTACCTTATCATTTGGTACATTTTCTCTATTTTAACAGTTTTTGATGGCTTTGTACAACTGCCCGTCGGGAACTCACCTATCAGATTTGAGTTAGAAAATTGATCTCTTTATGAAGAGCCCATTAGCTTCCTGATGAATGTTTGCCTCTCTGCTTTCACACCCCGAGTGGGTGATGTCACAAAAAGCTAGTTCTCTGTTTTCCCAACAGCTTTAGACTAGTTGCCGGCCGGCCGGCAGAGCTGGCGCAGCGCCAAGCTCGCAGCACGTCGTTGATTATCGGAACGGAGGACCACATATGGTCATCCGGCGATAAAGCTCATAAATCACGTTATTACACCTCGAAAGAGCGGCGGCCACCGATTGGTCGGTGGGGTGCCATGATTGACAGCTCGGCTGCACCCGAATCTATAACTTAATCCGATCCCTCCTACTTCGGCCGCACTTGGTCGCCGGAGCTGAGGCAAAATGATTAGCGTCGGTCTCCGCTGGGAGCTGGAGTGTGACCAATTTTTTGGGCAAATTAGCCGTGCCAACAACCTTTCCATTTTGAATCGTTTTAAAAGCGTCCGTCTGCCCGATTACAAGCTGTCCTAATTTGGCGGCAAGAAATAAAATTTTTTGCCTCCACCTGTCTCTCTCTCTCTCCCTCTGTAATAGACCAAGGCCATATGGTGGGCGCGAGAGGTCCCAAAGTTTGCCGATCATAATCAGTCTTTTTGTATCGTCCGGCGGCCGGTCGCTTTCCAGCCATCATCGTACGCAATAGCCATGGTGGTACTGGCCACAATCGAAGAAGTAAGTGGCAAGAAAAACGATTTCTAGGGCCGTTCTGGCCCCAATCGCACGTGCTCTGGCCTTTTGTGCGCATAAAATCGGCCTGCGCGACGCCTAGACATGCCCCTTCGCCGTCGTCTGCCTGTGAGCGGTGCTAAACCGAGGTTAGAGTTTGATCGGTCACTGTTGTTATGTGCGCGCCCCGGCATGTAGGACTCGGGACGGGCACACTGGTCCAAATGAAAATCGGCTCGCGTTTGATGACAGATGTAAAACCTGCGCGCACTTTCGCCCAACAGGTCTGCCTCTTGTTTGGCACTGGAATTCTCTCAGCGTTCGCTCATCTCAATCTGTGGCCGCTAGGCGGATCGCTTTTTGTCGACGAGTCGGCCAGCTTCTTAGGACGATTGCAATTGATCAGAACGCGTCGATAACTCAAACTTTTATGAGCTGGCTCAGTCGTTTAGAGTGACTATCGATTTAGAGTTGAGCCTCTCGTACGCTAGCGTCCAGAGATCACAAACAATTTTGTCACAGCTGCCTCTACCTCTATATGTCGGCAGGGCAACAGCTGCGAATAATTGCCTTCAATTGTTCTGCCTTTCAGCTAGACTTGCCTCCTAGACTAATGAGGAGTCGAACCGGAAAACGCGGCTCTATGCGTCGCTCCAAGAGCCAGCCTATGGCGTCTCCTGAACACGAAATTGATGATGATACTGCAGGTAAATTGACCTATATTATTACGTATTCCTTTGACAATGAATGTCGATTTTGGCTGCAAAAAAGGATACAGTATCATGTTACCATAATCTACACGAACTATCTTATGAACATTCTGACAAAGATTTATCTATGGGTTATCAAAAAAGAAATTATTGCAGGCATTACGGAAATAGCGATACCAAATGAGCATAAAGCCGAGTTCTACGTAAACCCGAGTGACGATTCTTCAAATGCCCCCAGTTCACAGGGAAACGGTCCTTCTTACCGAAGTTCCGTCCATAGCACCAGCAGCTCTCTAACAACATCAAGTTTCGGTTCTTCAGAGGTCAGCTTTAATTAATTAATTTTATTCTTTGTGTTCTGCAAATATTTAGCCGGTGCGGAATTGATTGATTTGTTTTCGCAGCGGGGCGTCGATTACCGTTTTATCACCACGACTGTGCGCATCGATTGTCCCTGTGCCTTTTACGATAACTGGCGAGGTTGTGTGAATTGCGGGATTCTGCGCAGTTTTGACCAGACATTTGTTTGCTTTGCTTTCACTGTCAATCTGGTTAATTGTGTCTGCCGAATTGATTTTTGTATGCAATTAGTTAGACAGCATGTCGAACGAAGTTAAGGCCAAGAAGTTGTCTTGGCCGTCGTTCTTTACTCCTATGGTGGCGCACCGTTCCAAAAACAAATCTAAAAAAACTACTACCGAGTCTCGCCTCAGCGCTATCGTTGTTTGTCAGTCGTCCTGGCTGCACGATTTACCGCTAGCGTTCAGAAGTTTGGTAGTCACACTGATTACAGTGATATTTGACCGATACTAATTAGGTACTTTTCAGGACGCCAATTGCAACCAGCACGGCAGTCCTGTGAAAGCGCAAGCGATTTGGGACCACGTCAGCATGCAACCAGACGAATTGCACTTTTCGGTCGGCGACGTGATAACTGTCTGCGACTGCGCACACCCGGAGCTGTGGTTCGGTACGTTCAAGGACAAATCAGGGTGGTTTCCCGCTTCGTATGTCAGGGTAAATGTCATAAAACATCTCTAATCCCGTTTGACAAGCAGAGCGCGTGTCTTCAGTTATTGGCCAATCAAGACAAGGTCGGCGGCGGCTCGTCAGAAGAAGGCGGTAGCAGTGAGTGCACCACTCCCGAGTGCAGTCAGCAGCCGGTGGTGCCGGAAAGGACGCGGAAGCTGAGAGCCAAAATCGTCAATGAACTGGTGTCGACAGAGCGAGACTATCTGATTCTGTTGCGTCATTTGGTCCAAGTGAGCAGAGCGGACATAACTCAGATTCTCTAGCCCGTTCTTTGTCGACCTGCAGGGTTTTCTGCACCAGGCGCAAAAGCGCACCGAGCTGTTCTGTGAAGACAAATTGCGAGTGATTTTTGGCAACTTGGAAGACATTCTACGCCTGCACAATTTGTTTCTGCTTGACCTGGAAGACAACTTTAACAGGGATCATCCTGCCTCCAGCGCTATCGGACATTGCTTCTTGCGTCATGTAATCTGCTGCAATCTGTTATCGGTTATTTGCTATGGTTGATCCTCTTTAGCATGATTCGTTCGAGATCTATGCCGATTACTGTAACAATCGGCCGCTGTCTTGCGCCGAGTTGGCCAACCTTTACCAAGAGCCGCGATACCATCAATTCTTCGAGGTAAGACTGGTTGCGGCTTAGGCTTTGATTGCGCAGTGAGTGAACGGTTGTTGCAGGCCTGCCGCTTGTTGTGCGGTCTTCCCAAGCTTGCGTTGGAGGGCTTTTTGCTGACCCCGGTGCAACGCATCTGCAAATACCCGTTGCAACTGGCTGAGCTGGTCAAAGCCACGCCCCCTAGTCATCCCGACCACGCCGCTTGTGTGGAGGCCTTGGACGCCATGCGCAGAGTAGCTCGCAGAATCAACGACAGCAAGAAACGCCTAGAATGTCTGCAGAAAATCGCACTCTGGCAGCAAACCGTAGAAGGATGGACGGTTAGTTTACCTGTCCTACTCTACCTTCAGTCGTCGTGTACCTTGATCAAATAGTCCAGCAGCTTTTCTTACATAACTACTTCATAGTTTCTTTAAGAACTAACTGTAGTGCAATGGCACAGACGGCATTGGTACCGTATGCCGCGAGTCACACACATGTAACAGCTCCGGGCCGAACTGAGGGGTGGGGGATTCCTCAGGTGGGGCGGGGGTCGAGGATTGTTTCGCCCAGAGGGGGGTTCAAAATTTCAAAAAGCTTCAAAACGCCTGGAAATGCGTTTTCAGCACGTTTTTTCAGTAAGGACGCTAAAAATCGCTATTTTAAGCTGCCAAATAGCGTTTTAGACAAAAAGGGCTTCCAAAACCCTCGATTTCTCTTAAATATCAGCAGTTGAAATGCCAAATTCGGTTTCCAAAGGCTTTTCAAGCGAATTTTAGGTTAAAAATTAGGTGATTTATGAGTCAGTTTGTTAGTACTGGAGCCATTACTGGTACTTGTATTTTTGGTCGGGGAGGAGGGTAACCCCAACCCCCTAGTACATGTATGCATGCACGAGTTGTTCAGTACAAAAACGTCTTCTAACAGTTGCGCTGAATATGTTAATTACACCAAATTACTGTGCTGGTTAGACAATTTTTGACGTGTTCTAAACACAAAATGCCCATAAAGAAGATCGCTTCAGAAGATCTGAATTATGTGAACCTGGAAATCTATGATAAACCTTAGTACAGAGTTGCTTGTTGTTGCAGGGTAACGATCTGCTAGACGAGAGCAGTGTTTTGTACCAAAGCGGAGACTTGCAATGCCGCTGCGTGGTTGGCAACGAGCTTCAGTGGACCAAAGACTGCGTCACCTTTCTGTTCGATCGGTCGCTGGTTCTATGCAAAAAGGATCTCCTCAAACGTAATCATCTGATTCTCAGACAGCGAGTGGCCATCCCGGACGACGCCACGCTCGAACCCATGGCTGACGGCAAAGGTGCGCACTGCACTTTATAACACTGTCCACAACAAAATGGGACTGTTGCAGACTCGACGATCGGTATGACGGTTAAGAATGGCTGGCGTCTGGTACTGCCTTCCAGTGACACCCAGTTGGTGTTTGTTTGTCGCAATCGCAAGCAGAAACTGCAATGGCTGCAGGCCATAGACGACTTTGTAAGCGAGCGATGTAGCGTCAAGCCGCCCGGTGCTGAGGAGAAACGAATCGCTCTGGACGCCCTCAAAGCTTTCAATCTAACGCCCCCCAGACGTTAGTTTCCCTTAGACTGACAATCAGTGACTCTGTGCTTTTCAGTTATTAAGCAGAAATCCTTCCAGTACCCGCTTCCTAGCCAGTGCAGTCCCGGACGGAAACGCAGGTTACGCGTCTGAGTCGACCTGCAGTCTGTGATACGAAAGGGATAATTGACTGTTTTAACGAAGTACAAACGCGATTGTAAGTAATGTGCGGTTTGAATCTCTGTCATTTTAATAAAATAATTTTATCCTACTGCATCACTGGGTCGGCATCGGCATCGTCAAGGTCCAGATCGTCTAACATTTCTTGCAACGAAATCTGCGGAATTCCTTCGGTCTCTTCTGTTTCCATGTCCGCCTCGACCGGAGGTAAATTCAGTTTGGATTTATCTAACAACAACACCGAATCTAATCGAAGCTTCACAGTTGAAGCGTTTGTTTTACCTTTATAAATATTGACATGTTGACGGTCAAAACCCTCCTCTTCCAAGTCGTCAAGGAACTCGTTGAAATCGCTAAAGCTAGCACATCCAGTACATACATGTGCATGGGGGACAGGGAGGACGAAAATAAAAATCTGCCAAACGTTGCTAAAGCCTGCTAGAAAGCCTCCAGACGTGAATCAATTTTTGTCGGAAAACTGGTTTTTGACCAATTTTTTGTTGCAAATTAGATCTTAGCCGAAAATACAAAGACGAGTCGATAGCATGCAGCCCAAAGCGGACTACCGAAAGCTGGTAAATGGAAACCGACTGGATCTGCCCAAGCACCAAAGCCACGCAGTAAAGCATGTTTAAAGAAGGATGACGATCGGAGACACTGGTGTCACACTCAGTCAACAATCTGACTCAAGCGTCCTACAGGGCTGTTGGATCGGTTTTTTCCTTGTTTTCTCGTTTTTTTTTTAAAAAGACGTTTTTCCCCTAGGGGCTCCGAAAAAACAAAAATGCGGAAAAAACTCAAGCAAGGTTTTAAAGGAAATAGGTATAACTGGTTAAATTCGCTTCAAATGCAATGCTTTGAATTTACCTTAATAGAACCCTTACAAGCATTTCCATGGCGTAACTTAGCTGTTTTTCGCAAAAAATACCGGTACCATTTTCGTTTAAAATTTAAATGACTACTGTAAATGATTAAATTAGTGCTGTTTGCTCACGCTATTTCGTTGAATTCTGCAATAATAAAGCGATTGTTAAGAATTTTTTTGTCATCTTGGAAAATAACTTGGAAAAAACGTTTTTTTGCCAGGACGACCGTTCTCTTACTGGACCAGTTCGTCACCACCAGTAAAACTAACTGAACGATGTGTCCTCCTGATCCAAGTATGCTGGAAGCTGCTAATTCCTGGACAGTGAAAGAAAATAAAAAAACTGCACGCACCACACTAGTGGTGCAAACGGGGTTGCACCAGATCGTAGGACTTCCGGTTCGCCCGTCACATCGTATTTCCAAGGTTCATTAAGAGTTTTAGCTCGCAAAGGGTGGTCGAAATAACAAGCCGACATTGTCGAATTTCAACGCAACGCGTACAGTAAAATAAACGTACTTTGTAACAGAATCGGTTTCCATACGGTCTTTGGCAAGTCGTTTCACCTTCCAAATCCGACGGCGCCGACGTAAAGTTCGATCGTAGACTTTCTTTATCAAAACCTGCATATGCAAAACCTTTCCAACAAAGAAGTTGACAACAAGCCGAGATCTTACCACATCTGGTAGTTTGTCGGCTGGAAGTTGGTCAAATACACGATTGTTGACATTGCAATTGGCCACGTCAAACCTGTACAGTCCACTTAGCAAGGTTAGAAACCAAAAAACTGCATACCCCAGAACTAAGTCACCCGGATTCAACAAATTGCCGAGATGAGTTCTGGTGAAAATCTGAGGAGCATCTGTTTTGCCCAACTCCGAACTTCGCATCACCCAAACATCAGCCACTGAATGCTAAATCAAATCAGCCAGTCAGTTGAGCGAGTGGAGCTGCTAAGAACGCTGACTACCTTGGTAGACACGTGCCTCGCACCGGCCGGCAGCTTAGTGTTCTCCACGAGTTCGCAATCAATCACCGTGTACTCGACCAACTGCTTTCGGAGACACAAATTCTCGAACGGATCACGCCAATACGTGGCACTGGTCAGGTCGGCTACTAAAACACTCCTTCTTAGACAACAAATCAATAACTAATACCATACATGGGCCGGAAAAACCATTCTGACGACTCAAAATCGGAAATTAAATTTTGGGCGGCCAGACGTTTTAGGGGTGGACACGGCTCATGTATTCAAAGCAACAAACAACAATACTTTGGCCAGTAGCCGGGTCGATTAAGTGAATCAAGTTGGAAATTCGAAAGCAGACACAAATCTGGGGCAAGTTTCCCAGGGACTGCGCCAACTTTTTCGAAAGGCACACCACGTTGTCCTAAGAAATGCCTTAATTATTACATTGACAGACAGAAACTAAGAAGTAGAGGGGACCTTGCAGATGGGGACGAGCTCCAGAGAGTAGCAGTGTTTATAATCGTAGACATTGTTGCTTGCATCGTGCGTCACCAATTCCTGAGCGTGCTGGTAGCGACACGGCAGAACTCCGCTGAGAAAATCCACCAATTTTCGGGCATCTTGCTGTTTAGCGTAGAAAAAGTCAATGCCATCTGAAGAAATTGAATTTTCTACCGACATTTATGAATTAGGTGCACACCTGTGACCGGTTTAATTCCAGTCGTAGTTACATGAGCTTTGTGTTTGAGTACCAGCTGTTCCAAGTAAAAGACGGTCTTTTTGTGGTCGCAATGCTGTCTGACTTGCACGCAAGCTCGCCAGAAATCCTTGGCTTCAGCTCGACGACACTCATCGCACATCTGGTTGTGCACTGTAAACTCGACTACAAAGGTCTGCTGCAAGACTGCACCGCCCAATACCTAAAGTTGCATATCAATCAATACTGAATTAGTAGAAAGTACGAACTTACCTCCTTTTGAATTGTGAGCTTAGTTTTTATGCGTTTCGAGTGAGGTTCTGTCCAAATAAACCCGGCGTCAACCAAACGAACCTTGGCCAAGGAAGCTTTCAACTTCTTCAGACACAGGGCCAGTAATTCCTTCGACTCCGGCTGAGCAGCTACCCATGCAGCAGGCGGCTGTAGATAACGCTCGCAGAATTTGCACCAATACAGCTGAGACTGCTTGGTGATACCTGCAACAACTTTATTTATCTACAATACAATTACTTGTAACAGAACATACACAGAAGAGGGTTAGCGGACGGAGCCAAAATTGGGACGGGTCTAATATTAAAAATCTCTGAAATTCGGTAAAAAACGGCACTATAAGCCAAAAATCGCAAGAAAAGCGCTCATTTGGACTCAAATGTAGCTAAAACATTGGCACTATTCAACCAATTTTCGTTAAAAATTAGCCCAAATATTTCTTCGCTGAAAATAGTAAGTAGAAGGGGAATTCGTTCAGAGGAGGATGTCAGACCCTAGTCAGCGGAGCAGACAGCCATACATACATAGGCAGAGGGGTTAGGGGGATTTACCCTCTTCGTCCGTCCATACCCCGTTTGCATACATGTAACAGGTCATCCGCCGAAGGGGGAGGGGGGTTGGGGAGGGGTCTGGCGCCGGCCGGGGGGTCTGAGCCAAAAATTTGGGAGGGGGGTAGGGCACTAAAAAACGCTCAAAAATCGAAAAAATCCCAATTTTTGGGCTAAAAATCGCCAAAAATCACTAATTTGGGCTGAAATACAGCTAAAAGGTGCTGTTTTGCAGGCGATTTAGGCAATTTTTATGTCTGAAGTTGTAAAAAATTGCAAAAATTTGCTGAAAAATTTACTTGCCATAAAAGTCGGAGCGGGGGTCGGCGAAATCGACTCGGGGGGGGGGGGGGGTCCCCCATCCGGGGGGTCTGGCCTAAGTCGGGTGGTGGGCAAACCCCCTGTTACGTGTATGCCCGTTTGTACTCTCCTGAGGCGCTACCCACGACCCCTTCGGGAATTTCGGCGAACTGTTTTTGGGAGAAATTGGGCGACGTTTTTTCGGGAAAATGAGAAAATTTCGGCCAAAACGCCCCTCAACGGCTGATACCACTCGGCAGGTCGTACCCCTCAACAAAATTTTGGCGACCAATTTTTGGGAAAGCTGTTCTATACTTTCCAACCCCCACCGATAACCATATACCCCCTCCGGATTTTTTCGGCCCGTATGATCATAATTAGTCTGAATATGCGTTATGCACTAAACGGCTTGCTCGCCGAAAATGTTGGAGACTTGGGGAATCAGCAAATTTACTGAGATTTTCGTATATTTCGGGAAATAGACCTATCCTAGCCAGCTCATACACAAACACATCTCTCCATTTTCCGACCAATCGTGTATCCGGCTAGCCACCATACGTTACGTAGTAAACGAGACAAAAGCAAAAAGCAGCTAACCTTCAGTTATATCTACACGCGATCGGATGCACCCAACACATTTGTTGATCGGGTTCGGATCGATCGGTGTGCCGCACTCACAACACAGACTAAACCACCGCTCGTTTGTATAAATTAATTTGGCTGCCAGCATACATGGGCCGGAAAAATCCGGAGGGGGGTAGGGGGGTTGCAGACCTCAGGGGGGAGGCCCCCCGAAAAAAGGCCAAAAAACGCCTATTTTGCCTTAAATAAGCGAAAATTTCCTCCCTCCGGGAGGGGAGGTGGGTGGGGGGGGGGGGGTATGGCCGGTCGAGGGGGAGGGGTATACCCCCCTTACCCCCCGGCCCATGTATGGCTGCCAGCTATCGTTTCGATTCACTACTGGCGCACAGAAACTCACATTTTGCCAGGAGTTCTTTCCCCAACCACATACTCTTCCATGGCTCGTCTGACTGCTGCTCTGAAGGTAAACAGCACATTTATTTTACCATTCCTTCTTTTAAGCTGCTTTTTTTGCTGCAGACCTACTCTTAGGTAGTTCTCTTCTCTGCACTAAAGGTACTGATGCGTCCGTCTAGGGGTATTTTTATGTTTGGAAAACAGGCCCTCCGGAGCGTGCCAATACTGATGCGTCTCTAAGTGATACATTTATATTTGGCAAAACAGGCCCCCCCTGGAGCTTGCCCTATGCTGATGTAGTGATCATTAGACTCGTCAGGCAAAGGGCTTTCAAATGATATATCTGTGTATTTTGGACGACTTTCAAATTTTGGAATTTTGCCAAAAAAATAATCGATATTTAGGATCAGGTGTAGCTGGGGGGAATCAGGAACCGATCCCAAACAGAAATTAATGTGTTTAATGATCATAAATAATTATAAATTAACAATTTATATCGATAAATATCGATTATCGATAATTTTTTTTGGCAAAATTCCAAAATTTCAAAATCGTCCAAAATGGTCATGTCATATATCATTTGAAAGCCCTTCGCCTGGCGAGCCTAATGATCACTAAATCAGCATAGGAACGCCACGGGGGGCCTGTTTTCCAAATACAAAAACACCCCTAGTGGGACGCATCAGTAGGTATAAGGGCATGTTCCGGAGTCGTACTGTCATATTAAAGTTAATTAGCTAATTAATAAATAATATCTACTAATCCATTTCTGACCTTCCCTGATTTCCCCCCCCCAGCTACACCTAACCCTTCTTTTACACATCAACGTCTAATTACTGCATGTGCATGCTATATTTCAGCTTTACCTCAGATTACGCGTTTTGTTTGGTTTGGTCTCGGAGTCGGAACAAATCCTGTAAAACCCAAATCGTAAAATCTGTTTTGTTAACAAATATAATATGACCGAATGCGGTATCAAACAACTGCTTTTGACCTCTACACACTAACACAACAGCACATCCACTCCAACACAAGCAATTATTGCATGCTAATGCTACCTCTAGACACGGTTGCCAGGTTTTCGGAAACCAATCCCCCTACTTCTCAGCCAAAAAACCCCTACTTCCCCCTACCATTTTCAAAAAACCGCTACCAAAAACCCCTACCCTATAAAGGCAAAAAACAGTGGTGTTTTTAAGGTGTTGAAGTTAAATTCTTGTAGAAAACGACAGCTTCTGTCTGAACGATAGCTAAACTAATACTATAACAGCCACTAAAGCAAGACATATCAATGAACTGAATACTGAATATTCAGTTAAAATTTGTTTTTGAAAACGTAACTGCGCGCTTTGAGCCCTCTTCAGTTCTTAAAAGCAAAGCAGAGAGAAGCAGAAGCCTCCGAGATGACGAATCACGCGGGTAGCGAAATGGACCTCGAGTCTGATCGTAGGCCGTACGGCCTGCCCGCAAATCGGTTCGGATCGAATCGGACCGAGGCCTGGTTGAGCCGCCGCCCAAACCAGGGCAATAAAATATTTAAAAATTAGCCCTCAAGAACCCATTGAAAACAATCCAATCCTAGCACTCATTATTGGAGTGCCCAGAATTTTACAATTCATTATAATTTTTTACCCAGATTGTGGTGGTATGGTGTAAAAAATTGTTCAAATAACTAAAATTTCATCTGTGTAACTGAATGCAAAAACCCCTACTTCACCCTACCAAAATTTAAAAAACCCCTACCAAATCCCCCTACCCCCTACCTGAAAAATTTCCCCCTACCGAACGAAAAAAAACCCTACAGGTAGGGGGAAAACCCCTACCCTGGCAACCTTGCCTCTAGATTACGCGCTCCTCGTCATTCATTATCATTATTGCTTAGTTCATCGATTATCGGCCGTTTACCCCCGGAACCCCAAGGCGCAGTAATCTCGACTTTCTGACTGAACTGACTACAAATTGACTACAACACGACACGCCATATAATTTTGAGGTTTTCCACAATCAATCAATCACAATTTATTTACTGTTTCTCTGTTCCTCCTACTTCAGAGAAAAAAGAGCACACCCGATAAAACAGAAGAAGCAGTAAGCTTGAATTTACATAATGGAATCAAAATATAGTAGAGTTGAAGATAACATTGTCGTTAACGAATGCACGTGCAGTAAGTACTTTTTCTGTTCATACTACGTTTCTGTTTGCACGTAATGCTAGCTAGTGCAGGTACACAAGTTAGTCTGTCAAACAAAATACAATGTGGGTACGCCACTCCAGAAAGTCACCATCATTTAGAAAGTCAAATATTTGAGTCCAATTTGTTCGTTTTTCTCGTCGTCATCTGAAACACTGAGACTAAACAGACTGCCAAGCCAACCAGTTCTGACCTTCGCCCCCCTGCGCCAGCTCTGCTTCCAGCACTTCTCGATGTTCCGCTTCGTCGATTACGTTCGTCTCTCCTTCCAGACCTGCAATCGGACTGTAATGTAATGTAAAGACAGAATATTATGACAAGCTACAGATCGCTTCAAGACAGACACCCGAAATGACTGTCAGTGGAATGAAACATGCTTGATTCTGCCTCATATACTTTGGAAAGTTTATAGCTTAGTCGTCAACGCACTCGTTTCGGTCGACTGACAATCGTTTCTTTTTGGGTTTGTTTTTGAAACGTCTGTACATGTAGATTACTGTACGTACTCAAGTGACCCACAACTCCAAGATTGACATCTTTGTACTCTGAAACAATGTAGCTTTATCTCACATGATACAAAAGCGACAAAGTACTACTGAGCATATGTAAGACAGTCAGGAAATAACAAAACAACATACATATACCAGTACACATGGTACCGTTTCCATATACGTATGGTACTGGTACCATATATGATACCGTTTCCATATACATACTGTACATACTGTACAGTATGTATAGTACCACTTGAAGTTAAACCGGTACCATATATGGTTTATATGGCTGGAGGGAGGTTTGAGCCCGGCCGGAGTCCCTAGCATACATGTACGTGTAGTTAAGGGGATTTTGGGGGTTGGGGGCCCCAGGCCCAATTATCGGGAAACCCCCAGCCCGATTCTGGGGGTTCTGGAACCCTGAAACCCTATTTTTTGGTCAAAAAGTACAAAAATTCAGAGCGCCCAAAGACAAACTGTCGACCAAAATAGGGACCAAAGTCCGAAGTCTAGGGCCGGTGTCACGCCATATTTGGTCCGGCCGCGTATTTGGTCCGGCCGGACCAAATATGGTGCCATATTTGGTCCGGGTCTGGCATATTTGGTCCGGGTATTACAATTTGCTGTTTAATTCCAATAGGTCGAACAAACAGCTTGTAATAATTATAGTAATAATACAGTTGAAGAACAAATAAAACAATGTACATTTACTGTCTTACAAAACGAACTTTCACTTTGACGCGAATAGATCTACCGGAGATTTCCGCTTATAAGACCACCATAGTTAGACCGCCATTTTCGCAAGTTTTACCAAATTGTCCAATAGTAGGAATTTTTTGTGTTAAAGTTTGGTGCATCAGGATTGACCGAATCCTAAGAAATTCAACAATATATATAATTGAGAAATTTCAGTTAAATGTATGTAGAAACAGCATCAAAAACGGAAACTTTTCTTTTTGCTGTATTTTTAATTTTTGTCGGAATTTATGAAATTTTGAATAAATGCGCAGATATTTTGTAGGTCAAAAGTTCTGGCATTAATCAGTCTATATCGCTAGTACTTGGAAACTAAAGAAAATCAGCGTTTTTACTGCAGCAAAATGAAGAACGTGCAAACTCTGAGAACTAAGGAATACGAAAAAGCTCTTTTAGCTGCTTGATGACTGTAGGAGATAACTGGCCGTAAAACTATCCAGGACTTGCACTCGAGATCCACTGTAGCGCTAAGAACCCAGTGACTACGGCCGTATACAGAAGTTGCATCCAGTTATCTAAGTCAAAATTACTAAATTTGCCTTAGAAATATAAAGTAAATGTTTTCAAGCACCTAATTTTGTGATTTCTTTTGCATCGGCAGATATTTACATAAACGGTAGCATATGCAATAATTTTCTAAAAGCAAAGGGTGAGTTTGGTATTAAAAACTAATCGTATTTCAACAGGTATTCCGAGCGTGAAGTTAACAAGAATTAACAGTTTCAGGGTTTGACGAGGCCTGGTTGGCTTTCAAAAACGCATTTAAAAGGTAGTCTTGGCGTAAAATTAACCGGAATTAACAGTTTCAGAGTTTGACGAGGCCTGGTTACAGGGCGAGAAAACTTAAAAAAATCCCTATAATTTTCCCTGACCAGATCTGAAATTCCCTGACTTTTCCCTGACCATTTTTAAATTTCCTGACTTCCCTGACCCGTATGAACCCTGACAAAGCGCACAGTGATGGATGCCAGACCGCTGGCTACCTCTTATCAGAGGCCTGACAGAGCCAAAAAGGTTTTACTCCCTACCTTTAATTATTACATCTACCCGGACCATATCTGCGGTGCCCGGACTGAATCTGCTGGCACAAAATTGTCAGATTTGGTCCGGCCGGACCAAATGTGGTGCCATACTTGGTCCGGCCGAACCAAATATTGCCCGGACCAAATCTGACGCGACACCGGCCCGGCCTGGGAAAGCTAAAAAGCCGAAAAATCTCAGGAAATTGACAATCAAAAGAAAGTGTTTCGACCACTAAATTCGCGTTGTCTGTTTTAATTTACACAGTTAAATTTTAAAAACGCATCTAAACGATTGACTATGAGTGAAGCTTAGCTTTTCTTAAAGTGGCCAAACCTTGGCAGTTCCAAATCTTATAACCGACTAGTCACTAGTCGGTTATATGCTACTGTACTATTGAGTGAATGTTACCGAATGTTGCGCTGCTTTGAAGACGAGCTTTGGTAGCTTTTTTGGACAGAGGAGGTTTTCGCTTCTTCTGACCGGCATTGGAATTTGTAGGCTGATCGGGAACAGCGTTTTCGGCCATCGAGTTCTTTGGCGAGTCTTCGTTTTCGAACGGTTCGTGAGCTGGCGATCCTGTTTCCTCTGATACGTTTCCGCTGTCACTGTCGTTCTCCGGGCGACCACTCTGCCTGCGTTGTGCAGGTTCCACTCCCGGGTGGGTAGCCAGGTTTAATTGTCTGAAAATGGTTTTCACAGTTTTAAGAGTTCGGTTTGCACCGACTTAACCCTAAAGTATCAATTAAAGCTCATAGGTATAATCTGTTTTTTCGTTACAGCGTGACTTGATTTAGAAAGACACTGATGTTGCAGAAGGGAGTAGACGTAGCAACGGACTAACGAAAAATATGAGCTGCCGTTTCCAGGCGAATGAAAAGCGCCCAGCCAGCCGTCAATGAATGTTTCAGGCTTCTAATTAGTTCGTCGATGTCATTAAGCTAATTAAGCGTAGTCATTAGGCTACAGTAGACTGGCACACTCACTCGGGATCAGTGTTATCAGAGTCAGTAGAAAAACGTTGAGGTGGCAGACGGGACAACTCAACAATGTCATCGTCGTCATCGCTGTCCAACAAACTCTGTCGAAATTCGGCGTCGTCCAGTACACCGCCGCCGAGAGAAAAAGCTCGTCTGCTTCTATCATTTTGCAGCTAAAAGCGGGGTTTATCCATGTAGGAGGAACAATCGTACTTGTATGTTTTGATCCAGCTCACCAGGTCAGCACTGTGTCTAGGAACAGGAGCGCAAATCAGACTTTTCCGCGATTGCTGTTTGCGCAATAATTTCTCTCGTTCTGCTTTGTCGCCTGGTTCATCTGTTGCACCAACTGATTCAGAGCGTTTGTCTGCTTGGAACAAATCCTCATCTTTACCGTCCTCAGAAACTTGCTCTTCTTTTCCGCAAGTGTGACCGGCTCGATAGGTTTCTGCAATTGTTATTACTTATTTGTGAAAAAAAGGCCATTCAGAATCCACTCGGTTTCGGTTTTGTGCAGAATTTTTCAATTTTCTGAGATCGGTTTTTTCCAACTACCGTACTTGATATAGTATTGGGGTTTTCAACACGACAAAATGAGATACTATGGTAGCAATTTGCAGATTTTCTGAGTAAACATTCGACAATTGTGGGACACTATCCCCCATTAGCGGAAACCTGGTTAACTTAAAGACTAAGTGATTGAATCTAAAAGTAAGTCTAACTTCATCCTAAGGTTCATTCATCCCGAACCTACGTAGAAGCCTAAAACCTGATCACAGTGCTGAATAGAAGCCCTCGGTGCCAAATAAGTGAGGGATAGTGCAGTGGCGTATCCAGGATTTCGGAAAGGGGGGGTGTAAAATTTTTAAAGTGCCTGGTTGGGCCGCTGCACAACCAGGGTAAGAAATTTAGCAAAATTTGCCTTGAAAAACGCGTTTAAAACACACTCCAGGCATAAAATTGACTGAAATTACAAGTTTTAGTACTTTAAAGTGGCCTGGTTGGGCTTTTGCCCGACCAGGGCCAGAAAAATTTGAAAATTTAGCCTTTAAAAACGCATTTAAAAGGCATTCTGAGTACAAAATAGACAGTTTTGATACAAAATTCGTCAGTTTCGCTTATTTTTGACAGACTTTTTCTTCCTACCTCCACCGCAAAGGGGGGTGTACTCACCCTACACCCCCCTGGATACGCCACTGGGATAGTGTTACTGTATCAAAATCGGATAAGGCCGCACGCCGCTTCCCTCTCAATTCGGCAGCGAAACCGAGCTTAGCTTGTAGAGTCTTTTTGGTACACATACGAGCGTGTACACGTAACTGCGTACTGCCTGATATAATAAAAATTGTACCCCCTGTTTTGCACTTCCAGCAGATTTCAAGCGGTTTTTCCGGCATCGGTGGTGCTGACAGATTTTCGGTGCTGTCTGCATGAGTAAAATAATGATGTTCGTCTTTGAGTTCGCGTTCTAACTGGTGCCATTCATCGTCTAAAGCTACAGTAAGTTATAGATTTAGGCGTTCAAAAGAAAATCAAGCTTACTTTGCAAACTGATACGTCTGGAAGGGTTTGAAGACTCTGAAACTCTGCGGGTTTCCGGTGACTTGTGCTGTTTTGCTGTCTTTTCTTGTTTTTGGAGCAATTGTGGCTTTCTATTTGGTGTAGCTTTCGAATTAGCATTTTGAGACTTGGGTTTAGTGACTGGTTGGTTCGCTCTTGGCACAGGCGGCTTTCTTTGCGTTGGTTTCTTGTAATTGTTTTTAATTTCTGTTGCGGGAGGTTGTCGAGGTTTGCGGGCTGGTGCAGCGCCTACATGCGTGAGGTATCGTCAAACAATATGAAAGCAAAATTGACGTTTTCAATACCAACAGTCTGCTGTAGTTTTGTTTTATTCGCAACCGGTCGGCTAGGACTAGAGTTCTGCTTTGTCGTAGTTCTAACTGATTTGGCTTCCTCAACCTTTTTTGAGTTCTGGCTTGGCGAAGCCACAACCACCACTTTCTTCGGATTTGGAAACGGTGTAGTAGAACGCTTTCTAAACAGTAACAATCGGTGGCCGACGGGGTGGCATTGGCCGGTGAGGGGAGGGGTAAGCCCAACTCTAAACCCCGCGGCCCGTCTATGCCATTCATGGTTGACTAACTACGTACGAATAATAATTATACTGTATGCAATCAACCGCCC
The DNA here is from genome assembly GCA_030248155.1 of Sabatieria punctata. NCBI lineage: Eukaryota > Metazoa > Nematoda > Chromadorea > Araeolaimida > Comesomatidae > Sabatieria > Sabatieria punctata. The sequence goes on along the minus strand of JASANB010005922.1, from coordinate 6,695 downwards.
ACCTACGTACTCGTTATTAAGCATTTCATCGGCTGACTCCGAGCGTTCTGGCTGTATATCAATGGTGACTTTTCTAACGATTTCTGTCGGGCGTCTCTTAATCGACCGCACCGGCAGTTGGGGCACCGTTGTGGATCGCTTTGGGATGGCTTGTTGACCGTGGGATCTAGCGGGTGGCGGCACTGAAGCGACACTGTTAGCTCCCAGTGAGCTGTTGTTACGCGAGGCATACATAGGCGTTTCGCTGTCCGCCGTCTGTAGTAATGCCGCCTACACAAAAGACAATAAGATTTATCTGATAGCTTTTATTTGGATCGTATACCCACTCATCCGGTTTGGTAGTCATCTGAGCCTTCTTGCTTCAGTTTGTGTTGTGTCTAGAGGGACTAGAAACAAATCAGCAGTTAGAGTTACAAGAGGAGAGGCAGAGAAGGGCGAGGTCAAGCAGAGAAAATGTGCGCATCGTTGCTATGCGATGATATTAATTGGAGAACTCTGATATTGGCATGGCGGCTTCCTACTATGTAGGTATTCAGATGAGGCAGAGCAGCGGAACGAATGTACACTCAGTTCAATGTGAACGCGGTGCATAGGTAGGCTACAAATGCGTCTAAACAGCCAAACACGGCGCCTCATTACCTAACTTAGACACATAATTAGCTTACCGAGAAAAACAAATTAATCATCGAACCCCAAGCCAAGTCATACTTAAATGTTTATTAGCACTACAGTTCAGATCCTAGAGTAGAAAGCGCGTTTACTAAGCCAAACAAACGTACAGTATGCGTATGGCATGTGAGAAAACTACGTCTCGTACAGTTCTAACTACTGTAAGGAAAGCTTAACCAAGCTGCAAGTGAATAAAGCAAACACGAAAACAGATGTACTCCTCAAACAGCCGGAAATAGACGAGACAAGCAAGCTCGTTCTTTGAGAGTCAGATCAGAATGCCAGAAATCCAGCAGCAGCACCACTCTGTCTTTGGCAGACGTTACGTAGTTGGACTTGGTTGTGTAGCGAACCGAATGTGGCTTACTGTCATCGAAAATCAGACATTGCCCAGCTGTCCAACCGACCGTTTCCTCAGCCACTTTCATCGATAACTCTACATCCCCATCGGGGACTTGCAGTGCCAAGTGACATCTAAAGCTCCGATAGTCCACTAACTAATGTAAACCAATCAGCTGTGTCCTACCGTATCCTGGCATTGGTAGCTCCGCAGTGCTCTGATATGCAAGTATTTGGCGGCAGTACCGAAAAGAAAACATAGCCAAAAGCGCAGCCGGTCATCAATTGAGACAATTGCTGAAGCAGTTCTTTGGTCTGAGGACATCGGTTCAGGTTCTCCGTCACCCATCTTCCCTGATTCATCAGGTTGAAGACGCGCCACGTTTGAGAACCTCCGGACGCGCAATTGAACGACCAACCCTCTGCTGATTTTCGAATCTAAAATTTACAGCATAAGACAGTTGACACGCTACAGACAGTACCATAAATAGGTCTAGCATACATGTAACAGGGGGCATACATGCAACAGCTCCGGGCCGACCTGGGGGGAGGGGGGTAGGGGGGTTCCTCAATCCTCAGGTGGGGGGTCGAGGGGGGTTTCGCCCAGGTGGGGGGTCCCAAATTTCGAAAAGCTCCAAAACGCCTAGAAATGCGTTTTTAGCACGTTTTTTTTTCAGTAAGGACGCTAAAAATCGCTACTTTAAGCTGCCAAATAGCGTTTAAAAGCTAAAAACAAGCAAAAAATTACAAAAAGAGCTTCCAAAAACACCGATTTTTCTTAAATATCAGCAGTGGAAACGCCAAATTCGGTTTCCAAAGGCTTTTCAAGTGAATTTTAGGCTATAAATTAGTGATTTCTGACCCAGTTTGTTAATACTGGAGCCACTACTAGTACTTGTATTTTTGGTCGTGGGGAGGGGTCCCTTAACCTGTCTCGGGGGGGGGGGGGGTTGGCCTTTCCAGCAGGGGGGGGGTAACCCCCCAAACACCCCTAGTACATGTATGACAGGGGGTCTGCACTGCCCCCACCCACATAGACCAGACCCCCAGAATGCGGTCCCCCCGAGACGATTTTTACGCCCCCCCTCGATTTTTCTGGCAAGTAATTTTTTGAGCAAATTTTTGCGATTTTTACAGTTTCAGACACAAAAATTGCCAAAACCGCCTGCAAAACACCACTTTTTAGCTGTATTTCAGCCCAAATTAGCGATTTTTAGCCGAAAAACTGCGATTTTTTCGACTTTTGTGCGTATTTTTAGTGCTCAAACCTCCTCCCAAAATTTGGGATCAGCCCCCCCCGGCCGGCGACAGACCCCCAACCCCCTCTCTCCTTCGGCGGATGACCTGTTACATGTATGCATGCATACATGTAACAGCTCCGGGCTGACCTGGGGGAGGGGGTAGAGGGGTTTTCCTCAGGTGTGGGGTCGAGGGGTGTTTCGCCCAGAGGGGGTCCAACATTTTAAAAAGCTCCAAAACGCCTGGAAATGCGTTTTTAGCACGCTTTTTTCACTAAGGACGCTAAAAATCGCTATTTTAAGCTGCCAAATAGCGTTTTAGAGATAAAAACAAGCAAAAAATGACAAAAAGGGCTTCCAAAACACCCGATTTCTCTTAAATATCAGCAGTGGAAACGCAAAATTCGGTTTCCAAAGGCTTTCAAGCGAATTTTAGGCTAAAAATTAGTGATTTCTGAGCCAGTTCTTACCGGAGCCACAACTACTAATTGAATTTTTCGGTCGGGGGGGGGGGGGGGTCCCGTAACCTCTCTCGGGAGGGGGGTTTGGCCTTTTCAGCTAGGGGGATAACCCCCATACCCCCTAGTACATGTATGCAGACATGGGCAAAGGGGGGGGGGTTGGCCCCCTCAGGCTCTGACCTACCCCCGTCAGCCGGCCGCTACCCCCTCAGGAATTTTTTGGAAGAATTTTGTATAGAAAATTATGAATAAAATATGCCTGGATTATGTGTAAATGAGCTCAGAATAGCTTATTTTAACTTATTTTAATGAAAAATAAGCCAAAAAACCTTGATTTTAGCAAAAAACAGACTTTTTGGCTTACTACGCCCTCAACCACCCCCTCAGGCGCTCCTACCCCCTCAGCCCCCCTCAGGATTTGAAAATTCTACCCCCCTCAGCCGAAATGTTAGCCCATGTCTGCATGTATGAGGTCTACGTAGTTGGGGCGAAAGGGGTTTTTAAAAAAACAGTTTTTTAATTTTGACCCTAACAACTGTGCCATGTACATTATGTTTAAAGCCGTGTTGAGCACAAAAAAGGTGGCTGACACTCTACTTTGGACCAGGATCCCAGACGAAAACCCAGCCATGTCTGTAAGTTTTCAGAATTCAAGTCTGAGAGGTAAAGAAACAGGCCATCCTAGAAACTAAAAGTTGTTACTTTAACCGAAAGAAGAACGTACGATTCTGTACTCTTCTAGAACGGCTTTCCAACTCTGTTCCAGTAAGAATGTGTCTCTGCTGATCCGAGCCAGAGCAAAGCCAGGTGTAAGCCCGTCAATAGTGAGTACATGCTTCGGATCAGTTTTCTTAATTTGAATTTCAAGCGAATTTTCAATGACGAAAAGTTCTGGATCGTCGGCGAAGCAGTCTTTGAAGACTTCTCGGGCAGACTGTAGAGAAGTGGCATTACGGTTGCAGCGCACACAGTCGGGCGAAGAGCAGAGCGAATAGTAGTTCTTGCTCCTTCCAAGCAGACGTCTGATTCTGACACGGAATTGCCGCAACTTCTTCACCAGAATTATCGTCCCCACTGTCAGAACAGCCAACACAAAGGCTTGGAATAGCATCTAGAATTTAATAGATTTTACCACAGCCTGGCACTTAACCATATAACTTTAATGCCGGAGTGTACCGGAACTAGATCAAGTGACTGACTGTACAAGCGGAATGTAATAACAGTTCATTCAAGAGTGCCTAGCGAAACACGGTTCATAATCACTTGTAAACCGCCCAAAACACATCCTCGTTTGATCGCTTGTAAGCTCTAAACATTCCAGAAGTATTGAAAGGCATAGCAATATTTCCGTCCTTGTCTACCGCCACAAAGCCGGCCGACCCAGCGGACATGGAGTCAAAAGTCACCCGATTGCACGCTTCCTCCAGACTCAAAGCGCACAAATCCACTAGATCTGCAACTCTCTTGCACGCAGTCAACCTCAAGAAGCAGTCTCCGTTGCCGGTACCAGTGACCGCCAGCGTTTTGTCGGCCCAAAATCCAGCACCCACCACTGAAGAGTCGCTCACTCTTCCCGGTAACTTGGCACTCATTCCTCCGGTTGAACTGGCAGCTGCCAGATGACCCTCCGGGTCTAGAGCTACGGCACCCACAGTACCCACACTGTGGTCTAGTTGGGGTTTCTGATCCTCCTTCAGAACTTTCATCAACTGATTGAATCTTAGGTCGGTGTAGAAGTATTCGGGTGGCTCCAGCTTCAGGCCGACTCTCTTAGCAAATTCATCCGCCGCCGGCCCACATAACAGCACATGATTAGTTTCGCGCATTACATGCACGGCAGCTTGTATAGGATTTCGGACGGTCACTACAGTAGAAACGCCTCCGGCAAGACCAGTGTGACCCTCCATAATTCCGGCATCCATCTCGTTAACTTTGGCTGTTGTGAAGACAGAACCTTTGCCGGCGTTTAGTTCAGGACAATCCTCCATTAGTCTGGTGCACTCTGCCACTGCAGCTACCGCCGAACCGCCACTCAACAGAAGTTCGAAGCCAACCTCCAGACAATGCAGCATGGCATCCCGCACTATTTTCTCACGAGACGCGTTGAGATAGCCCGGGGACAGAGCACCAGCCCCTCCATGGATGACGAGAACCGGACGCATCGAACTGCAGATTCAGAATTTCCAAATTTCTTGACTTATGCTGCCCAACCAGGTGAGACAATTTCGAAAAGTTAGTCTTCAAGGACGCATTTGAAAAGGTCTTCCGAGCACAAAATTAACAGCAATAATATATGCAAGAAACCTACATGTAAGCGACAGAAAATTTTTTAAAAGATTACCCTTCAAAAACGCGTTTGAAAGGCATTCTGAGCATTTTGAAAAGCATATGCAGCTAAAGTTTAACTCAACAAACACGAATTTCCGACTTTTCATACAATTTCCTGACCGGCACGAACCCTGAATTGCTGGCGCAGCGCTACCGAGTTGAACAGCAATTCAACGCAACAAACGTCGATATTTATAAGGCAACACCTTAATAAGAACTGTAGACAACGGAAAGAAGAAAGTTTATGTCGGCTGTACAGCAACAAACATGACTCAGTTAATGGCCAAGCAGTGACGAGACGAGGCAAATTTTTTGTCCAAATTCCAAACATCTCTTGACTGCTAAGCTAGCCTCGGACTGTCAGGAATTGTCACTGTTTAGCTCAAAATCCATGGTAGACGATTGCATCTGCCCGCGCGCAATGTCGGCCAGAGCGCCTTGTATGCGGTTGAGCAACTGCTGCCCGTCGTCCACCACTCTCTCCAGCTTTACCGCCGCCTCCTAAAAAGGAAGAAGGTAGGTAGTCACCAGCTCGGACAAATCTGTCTGCCTGGTTGTCTGTCTCCAGTTGACGCATTGCAGCCAGTTGTGACTGGTGCGACTGCTCTTCGGAAGGCAACGAATCCACCAGAACCTCTACATCTTTGGCTGTTCGGGCTATCAACTGCGCGAACAGTTTGGCTTGCTCCTCTTGTTCAAGAGACTAAACCGAATCACATGCAGTTTACTCGTTGCATACATATTTATCGTTAATTATGTATGGAAGTTCGTGGCAAATATCTGAGGAACCAAGAAGCAGAGTATCTTATGAAAATTGCACCAATCAGTCAATAATTTATTTGTCTTTCATTCAAATCGGTTTGCGGCTGCCACGGTAAAATACCGGCTTGGTTGCTTTTTTACGCAACCTGCTCAATCCTTTTTTGCCAGTTTCTAAACTGATTTCCGTTCGCATTGCACTTCAACAAGAGCTGACAAACACATGGTAAAAACAATCAAGATTCGAACACACTTTGTTTGTGCTTTGCTTACTAAGTGCTTTGCTTTACGCTCTTCGCTCTCCTAAAAGGCCAGATTGATTTCGAAAATATTAACATATTCGATGGATTTCTCCTACGGCAGTATGGCAGTTTGGGGCCGTCCAAAAATTACCTAACGGCCAAAGGGGAAGGGGGTTCGCCGAATCATTACTTATTAAGTGGGAGGTTGGAGATTTTATTTCATAATTGTTAGCCTGCAGCATCGAAAGCATAGAAGACACACAAAGAGTGCGTATAGTCTCGGTTTAAAAGGTCTGCAATGTATTTTTTCAGTTTCAATTTTAAATGAACGTCCGCCAGAGATCGATTTCAGGCGTCTGTCTGCGGGGCCGCATCTGTGCCTGACGACCGCCGGGAAGCAAAGAAATGGAAGCTTGGGATTGGGACGAGTAGAATGGGCAAACACGGAGAGAGTTGAATGGGGGTGGTGCTTCGTCAACGTACACAACAAAAAAGTGGTCTCGACACCAAATGAAGAGAGTTTTTTCACTGTAACAAAACAACACACAAAACAATGATTATACAGCCTAGACGGATGGGATAAGGTGCATTTATAGTTTTGCAGAAAAATATCGCCTGGCGACTGTTCTGTAGAAAAACTCGTTTAAAGTAGGAAACGC
>JASANB010005921.1:0-34531 GCA_030248155.1 Sabatieria punctata | reverse complement strand
AGGTTAAGGGACCCACGACCAAAAAATACAAGTACAAGTAGCACCTCCAGTACTAACAAACTGACTCAGAAGTCACTAATTTTTAGGTTAAACTCGCTTGAAAAGCGTTTCGAGCTCGAATTTGGCGTTTCCACTGCTGATATTAAGCCATTTCTATCACTTTTCTGCTTGTTTTAGCTCTAAAACGCTATTTGGCAGCTTAAAATAGCGATTTTTAGCCACCTCACTGAGTAAAACGTGCTAGAAACACTCGCCTTAGAGCTTTTTGAACTAATGGACCCCGCTCAACCCCCTACCTCACGGAAACCCCTGCCACACGTATGCAATAGAAATGGTTCTGCCATAACATGACTCATTTAGACCACGTCATCCAGTCACCGGACAAGCCAGTCTGGCTAAGCTCCAGAAAGGCGTCAGAAGCTTTGTTAAACTGCTCAGACAAGGCCAACAGCAGGCTGAGTGTTTATTGTGCTTAGCAGAAACGTCCCCTAACAGCAAACAGAGAGATAAGGCAGATAGATAGGTATGGCGACGACAGACGTCCCACTGTGACAGTACTCACACACACCTAATCAATTAGCCAAAAATACGTCCATACAAATCAATATTATGAGCTACTTGGGCGGATGGGCTTCAGAGTGGAGTGTTAATGGCAGGCAGAAAAGACGTCGAACAAAATTGGAAACCTGAACAGAGCAGCCCAAATCGATTTTCCAGCGCTCAAATGCATGTCGCCAGCAGCATTTTTCAATCGGGACACAAATGAGCTCCAAAATAGTCGAGAAAAAATCTAATCTAGAGGGCGAAGAATGCCACAATTAACCCAATGCCAAATACCATCGTGGCAAGGCCAAAAAATTGCATTTCAGTGAACAATTTGTACATTCCAGTGGTGTGCATTGGATTTCTGTCCTGGGGATAAAAAAATTTGAAGAAGGCTCTAGGTTGCGGCATTGATCAAATAAAGGCGAAAAATTTTAAAGAATTAGATTTGAGAACTTTAAAGCATTTTAAGCCGTTCTGGAGGGCAAAATAGCAGAAGTAACTGTTTTAGTTCGTATATAATGTACTGTAACTGTATCTGGTAGTTTTCTTCTTACACTCCACCGGAAAGGGGGTGTACCAGACCCGTACCCCCTGGGGACAGTACTAATACAATTCTGCATCACTAAAAATGACAAATTTCACTTCAATCTGAAACGTTTATCTTAGATAAGAACAGAGAAATTGCATTAATTACTGATGATGTAACTACTTACAAAAGACATCCTTAACCTTTTGCTTATTAAGGCAAAAAACAGGCTTTTCTATACCTAATCATCGGTCAACAGTTTCGATTATTTTTGGTCAGTTTTTCAGTTCAACAGCGACTTTTCTCGATTTGCGTAGGTCCTAATTAATTAGTATTGGGTATTGGGGCATACAAAACCCACTACCCAATACCTGGAAACCACCTACCCCAATACACCAATACCAAATACCAGTTCGCACTCTAATACCAACTGTCAAAAACGTGTTGCATGTTAAAAGGTAAGTGTACAGATTGATAAGCGACCTCTCCTTGGAGACCTGAGCCAAGGCGGAGGCCGGTAGATCGAGCAACAAAGTTTTTCCTCCGTCCAGCAGATGACCAAGCCATCTGCGCTCTACCCCGATGTCCAGATCGCACAGAAACGTTCAGGTCAACCTCCTCCTCATCTCCCAAACCAGAATCATGTCTTTCCTTAATTGAACATCAGATACCAAGCGTCCGGAACAAAACCTAGGCACATCATACATGAGCCGGAAAAATCCGGAGGGGTGGTAGGTGCTTTTTTGTCGGGGACGGGGGGTTGGAGGGAGGGAGAGTATTAAAATTGCTTTCGCAAAATTTTCGAGAGGTTTTCGACCCGAAATTTCTGTTTTTCCCAAAAAAGGTCACAATTTTCTCCCGGTGTATGGAGCCAAAATTTTCGGAGGGGGGCGGGAGTGGGGTATTGACTGGCGATGGGTATTCCCCTCACCACCCTGGCCCATGTATACTCGCACGTGTACTGAAGAATTGCAATAAACTCAATCAATACATGTAACAGGAGTCGACTGGGGTTCCCAGTCCCAATCGACATAGGTCAGACCCCCTGCGAAAGCAAGTAGTTTTTGCGCAAATTAATAATTTTTTCTACAACTTTACAAACACAAATTGCTATACCCCACTGCAAAACAGTGTTGTTTAGCTGTATTATTTGATCCAAAATTAACGACTTGAGACGATTCTTAGCCCAAAAACTGCGATGTTTGAGCGTTTTCTAGCAAACAACCCCCCCTGTAGAAAAGACATGGGCTAGCATTAAGGCTGATTGGAGGGCAGAATTTTCAATTCCTTGAGGGGGTAGGAGGTCCTGAGGGGATGGGAAGCCAATAAGTCCCGTTTTTTCTTGTTTTTCGTTAAAATATGCTATTCTAAGCTCATTTATCTAGGCATACTTTTATCATAACTAACTATGCAAAATCCTTTACAAAATTTCCTGGTGATAGCTGCTGGCTTAGGGTGTGGGTCAGAGCCTGAGGGTTAACCTCCACCCCCTCTTACCCATGTCTGCGTAGAAATGGGGCTGTGATCAAGCCCCACCCTCAGGTCAGCGGATATGCTGATTGTTACATGTACGGCCAGACAAAAGTATAGCAATAATACAGTCAGGCACTTAAGCCGTTTATGGTACCGACACCATATATGGTACCCCAAACTTACGGTACGGCTCTGTTCAAATTTCGTATTATGGTAGTGGTACCATTTATGGTACCGGCACCTATGGCCATGGGTAGGGGTGCCATATATGATGCCAGTACCACAACAGGCCACGAACGTGGGTGTTGTGTAGTAGGATTTTGTAGTATTGATGCGAGTCGAAGGATTATTGTCTGTATTGTTTCACACTCGTTTGGTTGTGTTGTATTACTATTCATAAACCCCTACTAAAGTTGTGTTGTGTGAGTTGACAGCAACCTCAACCCAGAATACATCAATTGGCGACATCTGTGGTAGATGCGGTCGAATTGGCTTCTGCCCGCATCGGTGAGACTGAAGTAACGGTTGAGTTGATCGAGCCACAGGTCCCACTTGAGAGTTGGGCTTTGGCCTCCAGCTTCCCAGTAGTCCTTCGGGACCTTGACAGGTAGTGGTGGTGGAGCATGAACAGCCATCCTGCCGCTGTCGCCAATTGATGTATTCTGGGTTGGGGTTGCTGTCAACTCACACAACACAACTTTAGTAGGGGTTTATGAATAGTAATACAACACAACCAAACGAATGTAAAACAATACAGACAATAATCCTTCGACTAGCATCAATACCACAAAATCTACTACACAACATCGGGGGTATCATATTATGGTACCAGTATATTATATGGCGTCGGTACCATAAACGGCATAAGTGCCTGACTGTAATAAGGTGGGACGTACGGTGGCTAGGCTAGCGCGAGACAACACAGGGGGGCTCTGATTTGAACCCCACACCGCTGCTCCTCTGTGCACTTTGCAGTGACATTAGCGTGGGCGGCATGGGGCACGTCAGGAACGCCACGTCGCACGGCCGCACGGACGAGTACTACTCACTCCCTCCATCGACCTGAACACTCTCTCTAGCATTTGACAAACAACAGAACTCAAACCGGAAGCCCCAGCCCGTTGTGCCGAATTGCCCCACCGGTGGTGTAATTTGGCACATGAATAAAATCGAAAAGGAATCGCTCGACATTAATTGTATAAGAATGGTCGGAATGGCTTCAAACCTTTTGCACAGCGTATAACTAGGAAAAATTGAAATATTCTGGACCGAAAACCAGGTTGCTGCTGCTAAGTTGGGCTGAGATATCCGATCCGATCCGATCTGGCGAGGGGCGTACGATGTACAGCCCTACGATCAGACCTGCACGGTCCATTTCGTTACCCCTGATATCGTCATCTCGGACGTTTGCCCTTCTTTCACTGCCAAGCCACTCAAGCCATGTTGTTGGGCGCCAGGCACTAAGAGAGTGCCTGGCGAGGTGACGTCATGGTGCCGACAGCTCCCAATGGCCGCCCGGCCAAGTGGCCAAACCGGTATTGGCCTTATTGCTGGTTTCTCAGACGGCTCCTGACGTCGTTGATGGTTTACCCCCACTTCCGACATTCCCCAGTTCCGACATCCCCACTTCCGACACCCCAGTTCCGACATCCCCATTTCCGACACTCCCCAGTTCCGACATTCCCCATTTCCGACTTTCACGTAAGATAAAGTAAAATGTAGCAAGTGAGGATACTTTTAGTTGACCTGGCTCCACAACAAGTGTAGGAACACAAAATTAGCATAAAACTTCGCTTATCAGTAGGCCGGCCTACACGCAACTGGCACCATCTTTGCGCGCAACTGAGGTCAGTTTGCGCTTTATATTTTCGTTGCCGCCCGCCGTTTGTATGGCGCTGAACTGGGTCGATGGTGTGACCGCATTCAAGACGTCTAAAGGTAAAGACGCAGTTGCATTTGCGGGCTATGTGTATCGCGAACACCAGAAAGCTAAGAATGGAGCAGTCAAGCGGCAATGGATCTGCAACAAGACTAAAAGGTGCAATGGCCGATTGTGGACAAACATCGAAATGACTGCGGCAGTCGAAAGAGGCGGTCACCTTCTTAACCTTGAAGGCTGGCACTCAGGGTTCAAGAAACGGTTGAGCGGCCACCCATCTCCAAGTTTCTTCCGTTTTATAGAGCGCTTCGTTCTGAACAGACTGCAACTGAGGCAGTGCTGCAGCAACTTGGCGCAGGTAAACAGGTCATCCGGTTGAACAAGGTCTATGCCGAGATCAACGCAAGAATCGCCAATCTAACGGATGTCTATGTGCAAAACCGCAACGATTTAAACTTTGACGCTGAGTTTTCTTTCTTGAGAGGCGTTTCGTATAATCTTTCGCAGCCCACCAAATTTGTCACTGTAAGTTAAGTACGTACTTGTACAAATTTGTATTGTATTCGTTCTGCAGTTCTCAGCATTATTGTTATACTGCTACCTGGAAATGCGTGCTGTTTTGTTATGCTATTACCGGGAAATGCTTGAAAACGTTGTAAAGCTAAAAGCGTTCTGTTGTAAAGAGTATTTCTGAAAAAAGGAGTATTTCTGTATAAAAGTCGGAAATGGGGAATGTCGGAACTGGGGAGTGTCGGAAATGGGGATGTCGGAACTGGGGATGTCGGAACTGGGGAATGTCGGAACTGGGGTGATGCCGTCGTTGATCTTCCCTCCAACGCGGCATGTTCCGATCCGATCCGATCCGATCTGGCGGGGGGGGTCGTACAATGTACGGCCCTACGATCAGACCTGCACGGTCCATTTCGTTACCCCTTATATCGTCATCTCGGACGTTTGCCCTTCTTTCACTGCCAAGCCACTCAAGCCATGCTGTTGGGCGCCAGGTACTAAGAGAGTGCCTGGCGTGGTGACGTCATGGTGCTGACAGCTCCCAGCGGCCGCCCGGCCGAGGAGGAGTAAACCGGTATAGGCCGTAATGCTGGTTTCTCAGACGGCTCCTGACGTCGTTGATCTTCCCTCCAACGCGGCATGCTTTTAGGAGCGGCTTTCGGTGCAACGGCAGATCCAGTTGGTTCCCATTTTACCTACTCACTGTAACCAGTTTTCGGTGGCCTGGGTGGAGCGTTGTGCCGACGACCAACTCTTTGCAGCAAGAAACTTGCCACGCCGAGAGGATGAACCACTACAACCACTAGGGATGCAGCGGCCGCCGTGACTCAGAGGCAGCGAGCTACCCACTGAGCCACTGACGCGGCCGCGGCATGTTCTTGGAGCGGCTTTCTGTGCAACGGCAGATCCAGTTGGTTCCCATTTTACCTACTCGCTGTAACCAGTTTTCGGTGGCCTGGGTGGAGCTTTATGCCGACGACCAACTCTTTGCGGCAAGAAACTTGCCCTGCCGAGTGGATGAGCGCACGACGTCGCGCACAGTGGCCATGTGGCCTAAACCACTACACCAACTGTGCCGGCGGGCTGAGATATTTTTGAATAACTGAAAATAGGTGTGCCGAATTAACCCGGCTTACCCTAACAGAGGCAGAAGAGAAAACGGAAAGCAAGAAAAGAGAGGAGACAAAGCTTACCCGTACCGAGGTTTATTACTCTGTTGATTACTAATCACCAACAAGGGGTCTAACATCTTAGACAGGTACCAAGCCACACACAGTTTGCACACAACAACGCACTAACACTGCCGATACGTCCAAATAAAGCGATGATCTGGAAACTCTTTCTTTTTCTTGCAAAATCAGATGATTTTCTCAGTCCGTTCTGTAGTTAACATGACTTGGGCGCCGATTTATTGGCCGTGTAAAATTCGGCGACTACTAAACTTCGCAACATCGCAACCAGTCGCAACTTCGCAACCAGTCGCTCCCGTTCGCATCCGCCGGGCGCCAACTCTAGAATATAGACGCGAAGATTTATTTGACGATGAAATTGCGCAAAATTAATTAGAAATTCCGGATTATGTTACGAAACAGCAATGTTCTAGTAGAGGGGACACTGTTTGATGGACACTGAGGGGCGGAGCGGATGAAGGACAAGGACATTAAATGAAAATTTATTCAATGCTACAGAAAGCCAGGAAGGATGACTTGCAGTGTTTTAACCATAAGATTTTGGTAAAAATAGCAACAATCAACTGAAACTGAATAATTTTTGGGCTGAAAATTTCGCTTTTAGGCAAGAATACAATTTTGGTGCGACAATTAAGCGTTCGGTTTTTTTTTCAAAAAATAACAATTTTTCGATCGGCAACACTGTTACCAGGCTGCACCGATCAAACATACAGTACGACCACAATTAACGCAACACGGCTAAATCTTTGGATTGTGATTGTGCACATAGAAACACTTTTTCTATTCTTGATACAATGCGATCGTAAACCGTAGGCAGATACTGATAAAAATTTACTTCATTATTGCATACGTAATGGGGTTAGAGAGCGAGCATGGTCGGACGTGACTAGGGATGCAAATGGTATAAAAAATACCAAATACCAAATACCAAATACTAGATGGTATTTTCTATACCAAATAATACCAAATAATACCAAATAATTCCAAATAGTTGATAAACAGGTCGCTAGCTGTTTGGAATGAGCGCAAAGTCATACTTTTTGTTTTTTTCAGCAAAAATATATAAGTTTTGCCTCAGTGGAAGAGTTTTTGTTGCATCTAAAAGAAATTTAGTCATGTATGAGAAAGAAAACGAGCAGAATTTGATGGTTTTTCACTTACTCGGGAAATGGGCAAGCACGTTGTGACGTTTGCGGTCAAAGGGGCCGTCCATAAACGACGTCGTACCAAAATCCCGATTTTTCGGACCCCCTTCCCCCAAAATCGCCTTGCGTCGTCGTTTCATGGGTGCCGCCTCCCACTTTTTGAGAATTTTCCATGAATGGTTGTTTGTTATAAGCTAAACTGGTCAGAATTCTTTATTGTTTTGTTGCTCAGAAACGGTATAGAGACGTCTTGTTCTGCGTATCTGCATTGTTTAACTTTTAGTAAATTAGAAATAAAGAGAAAACTCTGAACAGAAGAGCTCTGACATGGTATACAGTCGCAAAATATGCAGAATTTATCGCTTAAAAGCTAACTGTTTAGTTATTTAAACTATTTGGTATTATTTGGTACAAAAAAATACCAAATACCAAATAATACCAAATACCTAGAAAATACCAAATAATACCGAATAATACCAAATAATACCGGATACCATTTGCATCCCTAGACGTGACCATGCTCCGGTCGAGTGAAGATTTGAGCCAGGCGTGTGTGGAGCAAAGACCCCTGGGCCGGGCCCACCTACAAATTTGAAAATCCGGACCGTTTTCTAATATGTACTGTAGAACACTGTTCATTTCAGTCTTAAAATAAAGGACCAGCAGTTGATCCGATCCGATCTGATGTGCAGGGGCCTTACGGCCTACGATCAGACTCGTTGCCCATTTCGCAACCCCCGATTTCGTCATCTCGGACGTTTTTCCCTTCTTTCACTGCCCAGCCACTTATAGGCATGCCGTTGGGTGCCAGCCACTAAGAGAGCGCCGGCGTGTTGACGTCATGGTGTCAGCTCCCCACAGCCGCCGGTGCCCCGGTTGGCTGAGGGCCCCCAGCATAGTAGTTTTCTCAGACAGCTCCTAACGTTGTCGATGTTCTCTTCCAACGTGGCATGCTTTGTGAAACGGCTTTCGGTGCAATGGCAGGTCCTGTCGGTTCCCTTTTATCTACTCGCTGTCACCAGCTTTCGGTGGCCTGGGTTGGGCTTTGCGTCGTCTAATTCCAGTCAGACTGGTTTCGAACCCACTACAACAGCTATGGATGCAGGGGCCGCCGTGACTCAGAGGCAGCGAGCTACCAACTGAGCCAACAACGCCACTTGGACCAGCAGTCATCTTACCTGAGAAGTGAAATAGCCGTAATACGTACATTGCAGCTATTAACCTTCCTTACCAAAATCTAGCCGTACTATGACTGCTTGTAGTCTTACAACATGTGTAAACCTACCGAGTCACGTTAAATCGAACCGCCAACCCAGCGCATTATGGTACTTACACGCTGTGAGTCCGAGTATTCTAAGAAATATGCTTAAAAGGCCTACTACACTTGTTTATTAAAAAAGCAAAACAAATTTTAAAGTAGATATTGAAAGATTTATACTCAGCCTTTTGCATTCCAATATGTACTAGTGTTTGTACCTTCAACTGCAGCGATGCAAAGCTGGTGTCAAGCGTCGTTTGCTCAAACTGTGGTGGTGGAGAAACAGGCTGCCCTTGTTGTTGATGCGAATGCGACCCTCATCTTTCATTGAATGTAAAGACACAAAGAGTAAACTAGGCATCCTTTATATCACGTCATAGCAGCCCTTCTAGCAAGAACAGGCACAGGAAAAACAAAAAAGAAGTCGGAAAACTTTTTCTTGCGCCTTCTGTTTTCTTCGCATCGACGTTCTAGAGTTGGCGCCCGGCGGATGCGAACCGGTGCGACTGGTTGCGAAGTTGCGACCGGTTGCGATGTTGCGAAGTTTAGTAGTCGCCGTAAAATTCTATGAGCGGATCAGTTTGGCCGCGGCTACGGGAAAGTCAGATGCGCATTTATACAGAAGGTCAACGCTGCGTGACCAGTGTTGTGCCGAACGAAGGTTTTAGAGTTTAGAGTAAATTTAGAGACTGAATTTAGAGTAAATGTCAGTTAAAACTTTTCAAATTTGAATTTCGTATGTAAAAGTTAGTAACCAAATTCGGTAGTCATTTGTGCGTTTAACAGATTTCTTTTAGCTGTGCAGGCCTGATTAAGTTCAAAATACTCACAAAATAACAGTTTTTCTCAATATTTTCCATAAAAATTTCGAAATATGAACATTAGTTCTTCAGAAAAGCTGCTTTTCAATAGCCAATGGAAAATATAGAAATATGAAGATAAACCAAACAGTTTCTCACCATATGGTTATCCATTTTAGCTCAAATTGTCGATTTTTAGTATTCAACCCTCTCCTCATTTGGGCTCTATTCTCCCCTAGTTCAAACCTAGCAAAAATTGAAGCACTTAGGTGTAGTTCTGTTCTGCGAATCTGACTTAAGTATTGTTTACTAAAAAAGACGCCCAAAAACCCTAAATTGGCAACCCTGACGCCCAGTATAACTGAGAGTAGATCGGAAAAGAATAAAATATTTAAAATTCAACGCTCCACTTAGTTCTAGTGGTGGGTGAACAACGTACCACGACTGTTTGTTTGGCCATTGGAAAACATAGAAAAGGTCGAAAAAGTTTTTAGAAGCAACGTTTCTTCGAAGTTTTCTGATTGACTGATCCAGCTATTGGTAGGATTAACTCCCAGTACACTCATGTCTCGTTAATCCGGACCTCGTTAATCCGGATATTCGCCTTTCGGACAAGATTAGGCCAGGTCCCAATTTTCCCCCATGTTATATGACTCGTTAATCCGGATCCGGATTCGTTAATCCGGACAGAAGATTTGGGGTCCCAACTTCGAAATTCGTATGGTAAAGTGATTCGTTAATCCGGATTTGGTTAATTTTGACAAAATCCATGCGCAATTTTTCAATTCAGGACTGAATTGTCAATTGAATAATGGTTTTGGTCGAGTCAGAATGTGATTATTTTTGCCTTTTTAGGAGCTACAATCAGCTGAAGTAAGTTTTTGGGCTTTAATTAGGAGGTACAACTGGAGAATCTGATATGCAACTAACAGAAAGTTGTCATTTAGGCCTTTGACCCGAAAAACAGTGTTTTAGCTTTGATTCGTTAATCCGGAAATTCGCTAATCCGGACAAAATTGGCCGGTCCTAACTTGCCCGGATTAACGAGACATGACTGTAGCTTTATTCATTTCTTGATGATACTGCAGTACAATAAATTGGTTTAAATTGAAAAAAGTGCACTTTAACGTTCCGAGAGAGCAGCTTACGTGCAGTACGAGTCGATCTGACCATACATGTACTAGGCGGGTTGGGGTTACCCCCTGTTGGATAGGTCAACCCCCTCACCCCCTCCCCAGAAAGGTTAAGGGACCCCCCGACCCAAAAATACAGTATTAGTAGTGGCTCCAGTACTAACAAACTGGCTCAGAAGAAATCACTAATTTTTAGCCTAAAATTCGCTTGAAAAGCATTTGGAAAGCTTGACTTCTTCGTTTCCACTGCTGATATTTAAGAGCTAAGGTTTTTGGAAGCCCTTTTTGTCATTTTTTACTTGTTTTTAGATCTAAAACGCTATTTGGCAGCTTAAAGAAGCGATTTTTAGCGTCCTTATTGAAAAAGAACGTGCAAAAAACGCATTTGGGGACGTGCAAAAATGACGTCATCGATTTTTGCCCATTTTTCGACCCCCCTCCCCCTGTCATCAGTTGTCATCATTTTCCACCCCCCCCCTCTAAAAGCGAAAAAATGACGTCACTTTTTTCCACCCCCCCCCCCCCGAATTTGCAAAAATTCCTGCATTCAAATGAGAAAATTTCGGGACAATAGCTCTTAGATTCTTCTAGTTATTCTTCTAGATTTTCCCGTATTTAGAAACAGCTTGTTTTTAGAAGATTTTTCGTTATTTTTAAGAACATCAAAGAAAAAAATTCGAAAATCTACTAATTTATTACAATTCAGTGAAAAAACCCAGCTACACAGTTAATAAATATGAACTACATGTATTGAAAATAGTAAGGTATCCAAGTAAGGTAAGTGCAGTGTAGGTACATACAGTAGGTACACCTTTTTTGGTGGAATTAGAAAGAAAAAACCTGTCAAAAATAAGAGAAAACAAAATATTCTTTACTAAAGGTGTCCAAATAGAGCCCTGCGCATGGTGCCTCTTTTCACGGCCTGGGCTGGAATATCAAATTTCGAGTCCGCCCGGATGACATTTTGCGCTGGACGGCCTGGCCCGGTTTCGGGAGAGCTAAACTCGCCGAAAAATCTTGCAAAATCACTTGTGCGAGAACTATATGTACAGTACAGTACATACAAAACAAACATTTCTAATGACGCAACAAACCTAAACAAAAAACAGATTTAAAGAAAAACTTGTTTTGGCTAAAGTAGATCCTAGATTTTAAAAAATTACCCAATCCATCCCGGGCAGGCTCCAACTGGAACAACCCAGCCAAAATTCTCTGCCGGGCGGCCTGTGCAGGGCTCTAATGATGACCAGAATTCGTTTTAAGTGCGTTTCTGAAAGATGATTTTTCAAAATTTTCTCGCGCTTGTTGGTCAGGATCCCAACCAGGCCTCCTCATACTACTAAAACTGTTAATTTTAAGCTATGAATGCTTTCAAATGCGTTTTTTGAAGGCTAATTTCTTAAAATTCCGCTATAAGACAAAAGTGACATCATCATTGGCCGAACCCCCCCTCCCCCCTTGTCATCGATTGTCATCATTTGGCAAACCCCCCTCCCCCTAACCGATGACGTCATTTTTGCACGTCCCCTTTCCAGGCGTTTTGGAGCTTTTTGACATTTTGGACCCCTCTGGGCGAAACCCCCTCGACCCCCACATGAGGAAACCCCCCTACCCCCTGTATGGGTCTGACAGACACTAAAATATCACTAACGGAAAAATCGAAAGCATGAAATCCTGCCAAAATACAGGGTGTGTCAAAAAAAAAACAACCCAGCAGAGTTTTTGCTGTAGCAACCGCAAATCTCAACCGATTTGAATGAATCCTGCTTTGAATGAAAGATAAATAAATTCTTGAAAGACTGGTGAAGGCCCTATTTAGATACGATGCTTAGTTCCTGAGATATTTTCCTTCAAACTCAAAACAGAGATTTTGGCAGTGAACAAGAGCGATTCCGTTGCACTTCACAACAAAACGGATTCCTACTGCTGAGGGGCAACAAGACTTTTACAAATGAAGTAAACCAAGCATGTGTGGCACCAGAAAAACCTCGTTACGTTAGCCCTGAGCAGTAGGAATCGGTTTTATTATGAAGTGCAACAGAATAATAAAAATCGCTCTTGTTCATAGCCAAAATCTGTTTTGAATTTGAGTGCAAATATCTCAGGAACCAAGCATCATATCTAAATAAAAGCTTCACCAAACTTTCAAGAATTAATTTATCTTTCATATAAAATAGGACTCACTGAAATCGGTTGAGATTTGCGGCTGCTACAGTAAAAAATCTGCTGGGTTGTTTTAATCTCTGTTGTGCACTGCCAAAATCTCTGTTTTGATTTTGAAAGCAATTATCTCAGGAACTAAGCAACGCATCTTAATAAAAGCTACACCAGTCGTTCAAGAATTTATTTATCTTTCATTTAAAGCAGGATTCATTCAAATCAGTTGAGATTTGCGGTTGCTACAGCAAAAAATCTGCTGGGTTGTTTTTTTTTGACACACCCTGTATATCAGCTAAATAAGAAAAATCCTAGCGGATTTATCACACTCGAAAACTCGACCCTGATAGGTTGCATAGAGCAGCTTACGTGCGGTACGATTTGTGAGCACGCAGCAAAACGACCTCGTTAGTTTAAGAGTTGTTTTTTCGTTACTAGAGTGGACCTCTACAGGTTTTATGTGTGGCCGAATGGATATGGCTCTTGGCTACAATTCTATGTCAATTTCTGAAGGAAAATGCGGATTGAGTTGCCATTCCCACAAAACTAACCAAAACAAGTTACTGCCAGACCTGTATGCACCTGTAGTGAGCTGCGGGAGAGAAAGCAAACTTTTTATGCAAGTGGGCTAACAGTCACCAATAAATCGGCAGCAATCTCCGTGCCAGAGTGATTTATTGAGCCGGCCTGTCGCCCACAGCCCGACCAGTATCGTTGCCTGAAATTTACATAAACATGCGCTTTTGTTCCGGCCCCAGTCGGCTCGTAATTAAATTTGTTTAGCCGCTCCGTTACACTCTACTTGTTGCTTATGTGTAGGCTGTCACTGCTATAGTACAAATCTGTGTACGCTGTTGTCTGTCTGTTTGTCAGGTCTGTCCAATAATTGTTTATATTCCGTTTTTACAAAACTATAGATTAGTTGTTTAGAAATAGTTGTTCTTGTGACTTTTGGTCCTTCCGGACTAGGTATGTAGTTTTGTTTGGGTATGAGATTTTAAGGAATAGGTTCGGTATTGGTATACTACGGTATTTCATGAGAGTGTTTTGCAAAGTCGAGACACTGAATTTCCAAGGTTAAAGATTTTGGAATCTCCAAGGTTAGAGGACTTAATTCATCAAATGGATTAGGATTAATAGTTCAGAGCAATTTTCAGAAATTGTTTTTAGTATACTAGAGCTTTCTAATAACAAAGCAACATTGTTGGAACCAAAAATCGTTCAAATTCAATATTTTGGAGGTATATCAAGTATAAAATGAACTTCTGCATGCGCGAAGATGTCAAGTTACAAAGAAAACATTGTGATCAGAGGCAATTTTCCATAACACTTACAGTAAACTCGATAAAAAATACCGATTCGCAAATACCAGCTAAATATATTTTTTTCAAAAAGTACCTGGAATCGGTAGGTATTCCAAAAAATACCCAATTTTCGACATGGGTTTGGTGTTCTGTTGGTGTGTGCCGGTTTGGTTACTTTTTATCTACTTGCTATTGCTGACATTTGTCGGCCTGGGTTGGGCTTTGTCACTTCCCATCGCCTCGGCCGGTTTCGAGCCCACAAACACACCGCTTCCACGGGTGTTGGGACCGCCAGATCAGACCAGGACGCCCGAGCGACAGTCAATTCAATCAATACAGTACAAACTGGAGTTATATTTTCTTATTTTTAATTTGCCTTCCTTTTTTTCTCATAAACCTCTTATCCTCGTACGACCGATCTCGCCGGAGTCTAATCAGTTGACTGCTAGTGAGTAGTGATTCAGAGACACCTGACCCACTCATCGGCAGGGCCCAAAATGTTTATGGTTGTTGCGTTGGAGCGTCTGGCTCAGACGTTTTTGCTTGGCTGACAACTCCTGAGCCTGTTCAATCAGGCGCCCGGCTCTAAAGGTGGTGCGCTTTGGCAAAACCCAAAAATCTACACGTCTGACGAATGGCCAACCTCCGTTCCTTGCTAGCCTCCTCTAGGCGCTTTGCTTGCAGCCGTTAGCTTTAGGGCGCAGCTGACACCACCAGCGTCGGTGGGGCTTAGGGCCCGATTTCATGTTAAACCGCATTGTCGCCCGGTGTTATTCTGTGCGTGCCAGATGTTATTACTAGATCATAATCTTCTTTCAGACACGGCTCATACGTTCCCGATGGCAAAAAGTCTGCTTGTGGCGGCCGTTTTTTGTCTGGCGGTGCTGAAAGTAGGTAGGTGTTGGAGAGAGGAGAGAGAGCTTGGTGAGAGGGATTAGTGAAGTGGTTTTAGGAGCTAAACTCGAGTGCTACACCTGCATTGACCCTTGGAGTGGATCGCCAGAGAATGTATGGTTTGTTGTTGGAGTTTGTGGTTTTTATTTGGCGTTTTGAATCTGTTGATTTGAAGAGATTCTACTGTTATTTATTTGTAAAGGATACTAAAGAAAAGGTAAAATTACTGGATTGTTTGAAGGAATTCTTGGTTTCATTGTTTTAGATACATTTCATTTTATAAATTCTCTAGACGTAACTAATTTATAAATGTTCTTCTTCTATACTTTTAAAGTTATTGTAATGTTAGTTAAATGACATTGGAGAAAAAATACAATGTAGAAGTGTAAAATGTGATTAGATCTATTGAAATTAGACTAAAAACTGGCTTAGAATTCAATTGCATAGTTAATTTTAAGATTGAAAAGAAGTTTAAAGAATTTCACAATAAACTAAGTGACTAAGAGGCAGATGTATGACTAAGTTCTATGTACTAGACAGCATCATCATCATTTACTTAGGCAGACAAAGAAATATGTACGGTATCACTGTTTATTTATTTATTTATTTATTTATTTATTTATTTATTTATTTATTTATTTATTTATTTATTTATTTATTTATTTATTTATTTATTTATTTACCCATCATACTATAAATTGCACAAAATTATACTTATTGCAAAGATAGAAAATGCCGGGTTAACTGACTTTCTCAGTAAACAAGTTAGAGTGGAAGCCAATTTTTTATGTCTGCCCTCTGCGGATATCAGTTATTGGCCGGCCGCAAAATGATGAAGTATTGTGGACAGCTGAGTTTTTGCGGAATGCAGTGCTGCCAACAGTTGCTGCGTGTTGTGTCAGTGACCTATCAAGATTGCCTGCGATTTGTTGATTTCTTTCTAGCAAGAACAACTTTTTCCTGACCGAGCCAAGCCGTGGTCGGGCAGTGTTACCGAGCATTGCCACAATCCGGAAAATGTGGATTATATTCCCAAAAAAGCCTGCCACTCTGCCTGCTTCACTGTTTACTTTTACAGTCAGAGGAAGGAATTTGCCGGTATATTTTGGCTTTTTTATGTATCTTATACGTATGGTATGACAGTTTGTTTATGCGCACCTAGGTAACAAAAAGTTGATATTAGAAATGTAAAAACGTAAAATAACAGAGCAAAGACGATTATTGGCATAAGACTTCGATCGGTATATTTTTATCGTTTCACTTTTTTAATTAATATATTATACATACTATAAACTATACGTGCACTAGAGGGTTTGGGGGGTTACTCCTTAGCTAGAAAAGCCAACCCCCCTAACTCACCTCCACCCCCGGACAGATTAGAAACCCCCACCTAAAAATACAATTACTATGTAGTGTAGCGTCTCCAGTACTCATACATAAACGGGGTTCAGAAATCACAATATTTTAACCTGAAATCCGCTAAAAAGGGTTTGGAAACGGAATTTGGCGCTTCCACAGCTGCTGATACATAATAGAAATTGTGTTTTTAGCTGGTCTTTTTGTCATTTTTTGGTTGTTTGTAGCTCAAAAACACTATTTAGTAGTTTGGAATAACGATTTTTTGTCTCCTTGCTGAAAAAGAAGCGCATTTCCAGGGATTTTGGAGCTTTTTGAAATTTTGGACCCCCTCTGGGCGAAACCCCACTCGACCCCTCCTGACGGAAACCCCTACCACCTCCCCAGGGCGGCCTGGGACCGGTTACGGTACATGTTTGATATAAACCTAACCAAGGGAATTATGGAATTGTTCAGTGTACTAGAATAGTCGTTATTGAGAGTAAAAGCTGAAAATAGCAGATTTAGAAATTAATAATTTGCAAATCGCAAGTAATTGTAATTTTAAGAATAAAATGTGAGTATAAACTATAAAGTTACACAGTTTGGTTCAGTAGATACATATCTTGCCAGCATCATTTTTTAATCTATGTCATATTGTCAGAAAAATATTCATAGTTATATATAGTGTTCCGACGATATCAAAACTTGTCGATATTCGATATCGATATCGATATCGATATTTTCAGTTCAATATCGATCGATATCGATATCGATATCGATATTTATAGTTATGCAAGAAAATGTGAAAATTTGAAAGAGCAAACTGCTCTGGCTGCTTATCAGTCAAGCACTGATGCAATCAGCGCTCTGATATCAATTTAGTAGTGAATCGCAGAAAAGGTAGTAGCCCTTCTGAACCCCTTCAATGAAAAGGTTGACCCCTCAGGCCGATGCCCCACCCTCATTAGGCATAATGAGCTCAAACAGAATAGCGTATTTTAACTAATTTTAATGAGAAATGTGCCAAAAACCTTGATTTTAGTAAAAAGTCGGACTTTTTTTGCTTATCATCCTTTCAACCACCCATCAGCCGGCGGTACCCCTCAGGATTTGAAAATGTACCACCGCTCAGTCGAAATACTAGTAGTTCATGTCTACTTCTGCCCTCCTGCTTCAAGTGTGTGGAGTGAGCAGATCTTCAGTGTTGCTGCAGTGCAGACATTTAAGAACCATACAGTACATGAGCCGAAAAAATGGGTTGGGGATAGTCAAAATACTAAAATTTGGTGGTGGGCCTGCCGGTTTGGGGGGTCGCGGCGATTTTGGTGGGTGGGTCAGGAACATAAGTCGGCTTCAGGTGGGTGGGTGGCGTCGTTTGGGGGGATCGAGCCGAAGTTGGAGGGTGCGCAAACCCCCCCGGAACCCCCGCGGCCCATGTATGCTAAGAACCAAAGCGTTTCTGTCAGAAAGCTGAGAATGGCGAGAAATTAAGGTTTCTGAGAGCTATCATGCCAGTGTTACGTTTTGACTGTAGAATCGATTTGAGTTGTTCAGGAAAAACTGTTTTTTACTGTTCCAGAGAAATAAACTTCATGTCAGTTTTGTTTTATTTGCTGATTCTCCACACAAAAAATATCGAAAATATCGATGCGAAATATCGCGATATCGATATCGATATCGATATTGGAAAAAGGGTCGATATATCGACTTTTCGATATCGATATCGATATATCGTCGGAACCCTAGTTATATAACAAAATTTACTTCAACAAATACAAATACATAGATTTGATATTTTCATTTAAGGTAAAATTTAAAAATAAAATAAACTTATAAAATAGTAAATTAAATTATGTGTTTATAATTTTTTATAAATACGGTATTATAAATTGATCAACAAAAAACTTTCTTTCTTCGAAACTATAGGAAATGGTCACAAATGAATGAAAGTAAATGAAAAAAATGAAATGTAAATGAAAAATTGGTCACAAAAAATTTCAGAAGAATACCGCAAGGACCTGGCCGGTCTAACAGCTCGTGGATGTTGGTCTGATTTTTTCCCGGACCGCGACCCTCCCTCTGGAAAGTGTCACAATTTCTCGAGTAACGCCAAGTTCAAAAAGACAGTACCATTGGTGGCTGAGTTCTGTACTTGCAAGGATAACGGCGAGAAGAATTGTAATTCGTTCACGCGCGAAAAAACGCCCAGAGACCCGCCGAAGGATGCAGAAAACGGGGACGACGAGGAGGAGGGTCCGAGTGTCGCTGGTGCCAGCATTTTTAATCCCGGCTCAGGGGTTTCCCGACTGGACTGCAGTATTCCTTTCCTCTTTGTTGGAATATTAGCGGCGATTTTTAGATAAATTCGTCTTCTATATTCAGGTGTCCAGCTGTGGGCGGGGCAGAGACAAATTTGACTCCGCTCACTGGCTTGTACGCCCATTTTTTTTCTGTCTCTCTCTCAAAACAGGTCTCACTTTTGTGTAAATTGTCTTTAGTGAGACGCTCATATCTGGTTTCTGTCAACCGGTGCTACGCGTTGTTGTGTTTTTTTTGCATACGGTACATGCAACAAGGCCCAATCACTAGCTCAGAGCCGTACGATTTTTCGGGAGGCAATTTTTGGGTGAATTTTTACAATACTGATACGATAGAAAATTGTCTGTTAGTGTTAAACATAAACTTTTAGCCGAACATTCTTTGCGTTTCCTAGCAACATTTATTCAAAAATTAGGATTTTATATTCAATTCCTAGTACCTACTTTTCCCCCTAATTTGGACTGAGACCCCAATCTTCTTACATGTACAGTATGTTTTACATCAGCCCTGCGCGGCTTAGCTTGTAGCTTGCAACTTGGTATTTTTGTCAGTGTAGCTTTAAACCTGTTATACTCGTGCTAAACGTTCGTGATATTCAATCTGATTTGTTGAAGACCAGTAAAATGCGGCATTTCACCAACAAACGCACACAAAAAGGCTATCTTCTATAGACGGTGAATAAAATTCTATTGGTAGCAGTGTTTGAATAAAATGGACGTTTTTACACGTCGGGAACATGGCTTTGGCCCAAGTGATGTGATTCTCAGAGCTTTAACCACTTTAGTCCTTTAGTTAGTGGTCATGTCTTATGTACTCTGTGTTCAATTGGCCTCCTTTTTATTACCAATTCTCGTTTCATCTGAGCAAGTGGTACTGGACTGGGAATTGACCTGGCCCCAAGCTGCAGTAAAAAAAGATACGAAAAATAATGTTTATTTTGCGATTCAAAACCATTTAGGCAGCCGAAAGTTATGACATTCGTCTGGGAGACTTGACCAAAAATTTCAGGACAGTGAAGGATTCAAAAAGTTGTATCAATCGAAAATGTGGCCTTATGATTAATGTTGTTGAGGGAAGAGAGTACACAGTCAGTGTATGGGTTTTGTATAAAAATGGTAAGCGCCAAATATGGTCCGATGGTGCCTTTGTACCCCATCCACGAACCATGATCAGATTTGAACGACACGAGGTATGCATTTTTTGTTATGTAAAAGGAAGGTATAATAATTGTCAAACTTGATAATAAAACTGGATACTTTTAGAATTTTTAGAGCCTCCAAAACGCAAATGATAGGTTCAGAAGCAGGGATGCCTACCAAATTCAAAGTCTGAATTTGAGATACCAACCAACCATGGTATGGTATAATCCATACATGCAGATATGGGCAAAGGGGGGCTGAGGGGGTTGGCCCCCCTCAGGAATTTTTCGGAAGAAATTTGTATAGAAAATTATGATAAAAATATGCCTGGATTAGGTGTAAATGAGCTCAAAGTAGCTTATTTTAATGAAAAATAAGCCAAAAAACCTTGATTTTAGCCAAAAAGTTCGGTTTTACCCCCTCAACCTTACTCCTCCTTACCACCCCCCCAGCCCCCCTCAGGCGCTCCTACCCCCCCCTCAGCCCCCGTCAGGAATTGAAAATTCTACCCCCCCCTCAGCCAAAATGCTAGCCCATGTCTGCATACCTGTAACAGTAGGTCTGCCCCCACCCGACTTAGGCCAGACCCCCCTGATGGGGACCCCCTCCGATTTTTCTGGCAAGTAATTTTTGGAGCAAATTTTTGCGATTTTTTACAATTTCAAACACAAAAATTGCCCAAATCGCCTGCAAAACAGCACTTTTTAGCTGTATTTCCGCCCAAATTAGCGATTTTTGGCGATTTTTAGCCGAAAAAATTGCGATTTTTTCGATTTTGAGCGTTTTTCAGTGCCCAACCCCCTCCAAAAATTTTAGCTCAGACTCCCTCCCCCCTTCGGCGGATGACCTGTTACATGTATGGTATAATCCTGCTTGTTATGAATTTGATTTGGTATTTTATTGTACTAAAATCATTATTTTATTTTAGTACTAGTAGAATTCTGGTGAGGCATCCCTGCTCAGAAGAGACAAAAAAATTTAGGAAAATGAAAGCGAAATTCGCACTCTACAAAAAGACTACATTTTAGGATTGAGGTCAAACGTGAACATTGAAATTTTATAATTTAAGAAAATGAAATAAACGGCTCAATTTAGAAACTATAACTGTGAAAACATCTGTTTTCTCAATAATGTAATTTGAAACGTTCCGAATAATCCATCTCAGGAGATCAAGAATACATCTCAGGAGAAATTCGCTGAAATAGAGATAACATTAACCATTATAAATTAATTAATTAACATTGTCAAATTTGCATATTATAGGATGCCAAACGCTACAAGCTATCCTTAACCGACACTACCAAAGATGCATCCTTGCAACCGACAGAAATTAGGCAATGTCGTAAATGTACCCGAGAAATAAAAGCCAAAAATGGTCAAACATACTGCGAATGTGAAGGAATGACAGGCGGAATAGGACTGTGGTCCAACCGAATTTATCGATACAAAATTGATGCAGTCATTAAGAGATCAGGTTTGTATGAAAGCGAAACAATTCTTGAAGGGAAAATAATCAATAATACTCAATTTGTTGATGTTTCAATCGATCTACCGAAAAAGGAAGTAAGACAATAGACATTTTAATTTCAGAAAGAGTACTTGAATATTTCAGACTGGTCTCTACAAAGTGGCTGTAAAGGATAAAAACAAAGTATCTGTGCCAGTAGCTCAAAAGAAAATTTGCAGAACACTATGCTACCAATTATTGTCGGACCTAAAATATGGTCATTATGACTTTGAAACAAAACCTAGCCAAAATGGCAAGACCACTTCAATGGGCGAAATTATTGGTGGAAGTGTTTTTCCTTTGAACGTCAGCAGAACTGATGAAATACAGATCAGATACGAAAAAGTTCCGGTAAAAATATTTAGGTTTCCAAATTTCCGTACCTTGGCTTTTCAATTTTTAGGAAGCTTATGGCTACACAGTCGAGATTCAAAACCCAGAAGGAAATAAGTAAGGATTTCTTTATTATAACAAAATATCAATCAATCAATCAATCAATCAATCTTTACTTCCTTTTTAAAGCCAGACACCTGTAAAACGGTACTTTAGGCAGAAGCAGTAGAACAAATAAAACAAAGCCTACAGTATGCGATATGTAGATGTTGTTGCTGTCTAATAACATAAAATCTGTGAAACCTTTCAGAAAGTTGATTAGCCTGCCGAAGTGTCAACAATGCAACCAGGAATTCAGTGCTAAAGATGGAACTACTTATTGCGATTGTGCAGAGACCATAAAAGGGTCATATCCGTGGAAAGGACAAACTTTTGATTACAAAATAACAGCTAATTTACCTAGCGGGATAACAAAAACTATTCAAACCGGAAAAATCCAAAATGGCATTCAACTGGTAGATGTGAAACTAAAGTGGACAAAACGGTCGGACACAGACGTAGTTAAATCGTCAACAAAAGCTATAACAATTAGCTGTTTCTATAATTTCAGAAACTAACCGAATTCAAAATTGTTGTGCAAGACAAACTGGATCCTACTTCTTCAAAAGTAATTGTGAAAGACAGTTGCAGATGTGCTAGAGTGGTGTTGATTGGACAAAACAGAAAGCCGACAACTAACCAAAATGCCAGAGTGGTGTCCTGCAAATGCCGGAAAAAGCTACGCTTAAAATATGGTCATTATACTTATCAAGTACAGAGAACCGATTTAAATGTCGGAAATGGGGAGATCATTGGACCAAAAGTTTTCCCTGAAGTTTACCCATTGACATTGCGATTTCAAAAACATGAGGTACAACATGACACAACACAGCACCACAAAACATAAAATAAAGCAAAACACAGCACAACCCAACAAACTCAATCAACAAAACAGAGAACAACACAAATACAGCACCACGAAACAAAAAATAAAGCAAAACACAGCACAACCCAACAAACTCAATCAACAAAACACAGCACAACACAAACACAGCACCACAAAACATAAAATAAAGCAAAACACAGCACAACCCAACAAACTCAATTAACAAAACAGAGAACAACACAAACACAGCACCAAAAAACATTAAATAAAGCAAAGCACAGCACAACCCAACAAACTCAATTAACAAAACAGAGAACAACACAAATACAGCACCACAAAACATAAAATAAAGCAAACACAGCACAACCCAACAAAGTCAATCAATAAAACACAGCACAACACGGACACAGCACCACAAAACATAAAATAAAGCAAAACACAGCACAACCCAACAAACTCAATCAACAAAACACAGCACAACAGAAACACAGCACCAAAAAACGTTAAATAAAACAAAACACAGCACAACCCAACAAACTCAATCAACAAAACAGAGAACAACACAAATACAGCACCACAAAACATAAAATAAAGCAAAACACAGCACAGCCCAACAAACTCAATCAACAAAACACAGCACAACACAAACACAGCACCACAAAACATAAAATAAAGCAAAACACAGCACAACCCAACAAACTCAATCAACAAAACACAGCACAACAGAAACACAGCACCAAAAAACGTTAAATAAAACAAAACACAGCACAACCCAACAAACTCAATCAACAAAACACAAAACAAACGAACATAGCACCACAAAACATAAAATAAAGCAAAACACAGCACAACCCAACAAACTCAATCAGCAAAACACAGCACAACACAAACACAGCACCACAAAACATAAAATAAAGCAAAACACAACACAACCCAACAAACTCAATCAACAAAACAGAGAACAACACAAATACAGCACCACGAAACAAAAAATAAAGCAAAACACAGCACAACCCAACAAACTCAATCAACAAAACACAGCACAACACAAACACAGCACCACAAAACATAAAATAAAGCAAAACACAGCACAACCCGACAACCTCAATCAACAAAACACAGCACCACAAAACATAAAATAAAGCAAAACACAGCACAACCCAACAAACTCAATCAACAAAGCACAGCACAACACAAACACAGCACCACAAAACATTAAATAAAGCAAAACACAGCAGAACCCAACAAACTCAATCAACAAAACACAGCACAGCACAAGCACAGCACCAATAAACGTTAAATAAAGCAAAACACAGCACAACCCAACAAACTCAATCAACAAAACACAAAACAAACGAACATAGCACCACAAACATAAAATAAAATAGAACATAACACGGTAGAACAAAACATAACACGTCACAACAAAACATAGGCGCAACACAACACAACTAAATATAACACAACACAGTTACAAGAAAAACAAAACAAACAGAACACAACAAAATATAACAAAACACAACAAAACAAACTAAACCACAATCAGCATAACATAACACTAACATGCACAGCACAGCATTACAAAACAGTACATGATGAAAGAAACATCATAACATAACAAAACAAAAGAAAACATAGCCAGTAGTTACACTAGCCTGATTTCAGGAAGCAAAAGAATACAGCATCAGAAGAATAAACTCTAAAACAAGTGAAAGGCAAGATGAGAAAGTTCCAAAATGCACAAAATGTGACAGAGAAATTCAAACAACTAGTGGAAAGATGTATTGTGAATGCAAATTTGACTACAAGTCTGATACACCATGGATGAACAAAGTCTACCGATATACCATAAAAGCACTAGTGGGAACAAGGAAACCTCAAATTTTGAGTGGCAATATCAAAAACGGAAAACAATATGTGAACGTTCTCATTGACTGGCTTGGTGATTCGGTATCAATTCTTCATTAACTTCTTTTCTGAAAGAAAAGTGTCTATTTTAGACTGCTACACAATATTACATAACTGCGCTTGATAGTCAAAGCAAGTTAAGAATAGAACGAGCAACACAAAGCGACTGTGGATGTGGTAAAGTTTATGTCACAACTAATCTCGATAGAAAAGTCACTGAAAGTGGTCACCACAAGACCTGCAGATGCAAGAAAAAGTTGATGGATTTGGAATATGGAAAATACACTTATAAAGTGGAGGCGCACTATCAAAGTGGAAAGACCAAGTTGCTTGGTTCAGGCGATCTTATTGGGAGAACAAAGTTCCCTCAAGTTGTTTAGATTTGAATAAAGGTTGGTAAAGAGTAATATAACACAAAATACAAAAACACAATCAGAACAAAGCAGAACATAACACAACGCAAGAAGACAGCATAGCATAGGATAAACACAACACAACACAACAGAACAGGGTTGCCAGGTTTTTCAGACCCAATCCTCCTACTTTTCGGATCAAAACCCCTGTTTGCCCTACCATTTATATTCTTGTGTAAAATATTTAATGGCTAAACAATAGCTAACTAATACAGTAACAAACTCTGAGCAAGGAATATCTAGGGCATAAAATTCATTCAGAATTTTGTTTTAAAAAAAACTGCAAAACCCTCTTCAGTTCCCAAAAAAATCGCAGAAGAAAAAAGTCTAGGTAAATCTGGGACTTTGAGTGTTTTGCATTGCTGAAATAGACTCAGGGTCCTTTTACACTACGCTTTGTACGTGTTTCCAATGTAGAATACTGTCCCTTTGAGACAATTTTCTTTGATAAAGCTTGCAAACATTAGTCAGACTAAAACTCATAAAGATTGCTTGTGTTTAAGACAAAAATACCCTGTATTTTCAGAAACATGAGGATACTTTACGTCGTCAATGTAGCATTGAAATAATAAACGCGCGCGCTCCAATAATAGCATCCCCAAAAGCAATCACAAAAATTAATTGCACAGCGCTATTGTTAGAAGTATTACAGTACCTTGAAGGCTCGCCGGCACAGTTGGTGTAGTGGTTTAGCCGCAAGGTCGAGCACACTGCGCACTACATCATCTCAACGGGCAAGTTCTTGCATTAGAGAGTTGGTCTTCGATCGCCACTAATTTTTTACATTTATTATGCAGACTGACATAGAATGGTACAAAACATTAAATTTCGTTTGTTTAACTGAGTGTAAAAATCCTTACTTCACCCTCCCAACCAAAACGTAAAAACCCTACCAACTCCCCTTCCCCTATCTGAATAATTTTCGACGAAAACCCCTACAACTAAGGGTAAACCACTACTCTACCGTCAGTAACATCAGTTCAAAATTAGCGCATTTTTCTTTACTATTCAACGCCCCGACCACCACGCCCAACCATCACCGGAGTTTACGCCACGCTAGGGAGATCACTACTTGCGCCGATTAGTGTTTCAAGTATAGATTATTTTTTGCCACTTTTTTCGTCAAAAAGGACCACCGTCCTGGGGTTTCGATCCCAATCTTTCTAACTGGTTCTTATTATGTAGCTATGGTAATGGTCTACCGTTCCGGCCTTGGGCACGAATGTATATGAATGTTGTAGCAAGTTTTCTAAGTTGGGTTCCTGGGGTAATCGGCCGATAATCGATGAAGTAACACGCTTTGACAAGAGCCCATAATCTGAGGTAGCAAGCAGTAATTAGTTATTGGTGCGCTTGTGCCAAAAGCAATACTCTAGACATCAAAGCCAGTTGTTTGATATCGCATTAGGTCACATTTATTAAAGATTTACAATTTGGGTGCCACCTTTTACAGGCTCTGTTCCAGACCAAACAAACGTATCGAAGAGGTAAAGACGAATTATAGCATGCAGTAATTAGATGTTGATGTGTAAAATAATAATCAAGAGATCGTCGGCAGTCATTTGATGCCACATTCGGTTGTCTATTCAAAATTTGCAATTGTCATTTCCCCCATATTATTATTGGTTTGATCAAGCAAAGTTAAATTTCCCAGCTTTAGTCCGTTCGTTTAGAATTATCATTGCGCTAGCTATAGTAATGCAGAACGAAGAAGAGACCGAGCTTCGCGATGCCTTAATGGAAACTCTGGAAAAGAGTGGAACGTTGGCAAAAATAAAGGTAAAAAAGAAGGGAAAAAAATAAATCAGAAGAATTCAAAAATATTGCTTATAGGCTCAACTCCGCGCAGCTGTGTTTCTGGCTTTGGAAGAACAGTCGGCCATGGAAAGACGGGCACCATTAGCCAGTGCCAAAGCTTCTCAGCTGATTCAATCGGACGAAGGTTGCCTTTCTGGGGGGATCAGGCTTAGCTATGCGACACTAAATCTCGTACCCGGCCATCTGCGCTGATTGGCCAACTAATCGATCGGCCAGCTTAGGCAGTGAGCGGAGCCACTTTAAACTGGGTCAGACAGCGCAACGCCCTCCCAGCCAGCCAGACGCGATAATTTTTGGCCGATAATCAGCTTTTAGACCTTGAATCAATTTCACAGTGCAATCTACTAGTGGTTATCGTGTTGTACATACTTTGCTTAAAAGTCTATAATAAAACGTGTTAAAGGGAAAGCCGGGAAAGGCATCACAATTACAGTACCGAAAGTTTGTTGCTGTCGTCTTAAAGCATCTGAAGAATGAGATATGAAGGCGATAGGCTACCGACAGCAAACAGATTTCTGGTCCGGGTCACACAACCCAGCCTGTTTAACACGGTTTTGTGTGTCTGGCGGGCAATGGCGGCATCAAGCGTTTCTGACCGAAAGCAGTGCCCGCATTGCGTGAAGAGCTATGCGCATGACAGAGGACTACGCGTCGGCATATTCCTACTGCGCATCCAGACGAAGAGCCGATATCCAGAGCAGCACTAATCTGTGGAGAATGCGGTAAGCACCTATCATACCATACAGTACATTTAAGTAATCCGCACTACGGATGCGCTCCGGCCGAAATTTCTGGCTTGGCCCGTCAAACTCTTTTCTCGGCAACATGATCGGGTGCACTCAGGAGCTTGACACTTTGACACTTCTTGGGCTCTTTCTCGTAATCAAATTTTATTCAGTATCAGTTTTGATCTTTAACTGATAGTTAATTTTTTAAGGAAATCAAAGAAAACAAGGTAGAAAATTCATTTTATTTGTCAAAATAACCTTAAAACACAATTATGAACTACGCTTACATTAGATCGTAAGAAATTTCACAAAAGTGCGCTCTATTTCAACAAAATGTTTTAGAAACTTGGGCCACCCTGGCCGACCTGAGTGTGGCCGGCCGGGTGGGCCGAAAAATGTACCCGGCCTGGCCCGCCAAGCTGGGCTTGCTGAGCGCATCTCTAATCGGCACCACATGTTGCTGTTATATTAGAGGCACTGAGAAACAAAAATAATGCATTTGTTTAGACGATAGATTTGAACAGAAAGGATCTTTGCCTGCATTTGACGGCGGCACACGACATTGAGGCTAACTTCTTCAATGACAAAGAATTTTCTGACTATGGCGCCTTCGATAAGTGGCGAAAGACAGTAGCTGAAGGCGGTGAGCCTTCTTGCAATGTTTTACTAGAGCCACTTATACAGTCAGGCAGTCCCTATATGGAACCCCCAGGTTTGGGCACTGTGAGCACCCTACAGTATATGCTACCTGTACCATATGCGGCGTTAAGTGACTGACTGTTAGAGTCGGCCATAAAATATATACGCGCGCTTGTTTAGTAGCGCTCCGATTGCGCATTGCTACTACTGTGTGTGCACTTTAGAGATGCGCACGGGCCGGGCCGGCTGGTTCAATGTACAGTGGCAATGGGAATAACTACTAGCTTGTGCAGTTATAAACAACTTTACTGAAAAGTAAAACAGTGTCAAGGTATATTAGGTCTAAAAGCTTTTGACAAGTAGCAAATAGCGCGCAGAGAGGCCAAAAATAATGGTGCATGGCTGGGCTGGGAGGGCGTTGCGCTGTCTGACCCAGTTTAAAGTGGCTGCGCTCACTGCCTAAGCTGGCCGATCGATTAGTTGGCCAATCAGCGCAGATGGCCGGGTACGAGATTTAGTGTCGCATGGCTTAGCTGGAGGGCATGCAACATTACCCCCTGCTGGGAAGGCCAAACCCCCACCCCTCCCCCCGAGACAGATTAAGGGAGCCGCGACCCAAAAATACAAGTACTAGTAGTGGCACCAGTACTAACAAACTGGCTCAGAAATCACTAATTTTTAGCCTAAAATTCGCTTGAAAAGCCTTTGGGAACCGAATTTGGCGTTTCCACTGCTGATATTGAAGAGAAATTGGTGTTTTTGGAAGCGCTTTTTGTCATTTTTTGCTTGTTTTTAGCTCAAAAACGCTATTTGGCAGCTTAAAATAGCGATTTTTAGCGTTCTTACTACAAAAACGTGCTAAAAAGGCATTTCCAGGCGTTGCGGAGCTTTTTGAAATTTGGGACCCCCTCTGGGCGAAACCCCCTCGACCCCCCACCTGAGGAAACCCCCCCTACCCCGTCCCCCCAGGTCCGCCCGGAGCTGTTACATGTATGCTGGGGGAATCAGAAAATGATCCCAAACAGAAATTCACGTTTGTAATGATCATAGCTAATTAGAAATTAGCGATTTTTATCGATTATTTGTTGGCAAAATTTCAAAATCGTCCAAATATGGTCATGTTATTTATCATGAAAGCTGTTCGCCTAAGGAGTTTCTGAGATAGAATTTTGCAAAAAAAAATCGTCCAAACTGTTACGTTTCAGAAAATCGGACGGGCTGGGGGAAGACTTACTTGTATGCTTTATCAGCGTCCTCTCACATGATGTGACCGGAAGTATTGCTGGTTTTCAGGCAAAATGGCAGTTTCTCTGGCGAGGGAATTTTTGGAGCAGCTTGACATGAAAGCCACACTATCAGTGTTTGATCGTGAAGTTGGAAAAGAGGTAGGTAGGCAGCGTAATTGGTGGCTTAATTTTGGACACACATAAGTAGTAAGAAGTTTTAGAGCTGCACCTACCTGCTCTCTCGCTCGCAGCTAATCGATAAGCTGAGTGTGACTCCTGAAGTAGACCCCGACAAGCCAGTTCTCTTCTCTATGGCCAAATCTGACAACTCTCATCCGCCCCTCAAACCTAAACCAGATGCAAGTTTTGCTTTGGTATTTGGTAGTGTGTAGATGGGGTGTTTTTCTACTATTGCAGTCAGGCACTTAACGCCGTTTACGGTACCGACACCATATATGGAACCGGTACCTAGGGTAATGGCGTTCGGGGCCAGTGGTGGTACCATATAAGGTGCCGGTACCACATGGTACCCCTGCCCTACCTTCGCATTGGTACCGGTACCGGTAGCATATATGGTACAACTCTGTTCGGATTTCGTACCATATGGTACCGGCACCCATACCAATGCGAAGGTAGGGCAGGGGTACCATGTGGTACCGGCACCATATATGGTGTCTATAGTACAGCTGGTAGGTACCACCAAATTTCAGGTAAGTCCAGGTTCAGGTATCTCGAAAATCCAATTTCAGGTTCAGGTTCAGGTTCAGGTACATTTTTCAAAAGTACCCAGGTGTCAGGTTCAGGTTCAGGTACTTTCAAATATAGACACAAATTTTCGGCGATGGTGATGTTGGTTGTTCTTGTGCATGTTTTCCTAATTTCCAAATTGTTGAGAAGCATTTTCCATTTTTTATATTTTCCATTTTCGAACTTTCCAACTTCTTGGGGAGGCGATTTGTGCCCGCCCGCTTTTTGCGGTATGACGGACCGATTGCCATTGTAGTAGGAAACCCCCACGCACTCCACGCACGTTCATTTCAAACTCTAAGTTCCGGTATTAAGTTAAGGCTCAGACTTACATAAGTTCTACTAGCTGACGATAAAGCTTCCGTTCAACAAACAAACGAAAGCTTAGGCTTAGGCATAGAGGAAGGCAAGCCTTCATAAAGGCAATTTCCGGATGGGGGCTTTTCCCTATAATCGCCTTCATTTTTAAGTTACAGTACACGTTGGTGCAGATAATGTGCATTAGTTGATTCACGCACACCATTTTTAAGAACAAAACTGTAGAGCGTCAAGCAATATCTGATCTAACCAATTTCAAAAGTTGACAGTACGTGCTACTTGTACTGGGAAGTTTAAGACAAGAAAAACCTGAAAAGTAGGTACCGACCTAGTAGGTGTCAGGTAAGTACTTTTATTTTCAGGTGGGTTCAGGTTCAGGTTCACAATTTTCAGGTTAATGCCCAGGTTTCAGGTTCAGGTTCAGGTATACCTACCAACTGTAGTCGGTACTATAAACGGCGTTAAGTGCCTGACTGTCCGATCCGATCCGATCTGGCGGGGGGGTTGTACAATGTACAGCCCTATGATCAGACCTGCACGGTCCATTTCATTACCCCTGTTATCGTCATCTCGGACGTTTGCCCTTCTTTCACTGCCAAGCCACTCAAGCCATGCTGTTGGGCGCCAGGTACTAAGAGAGTGCCTGGCGTGGTGACGTCATGGTGCTGTCAGCTCCCAACGGCCGCCCGGCCAGTGGCACTAAACCGGTATAGGCCTTGTTGCTGGTTTCTCAGACAGCTCCTGGCGTCATTGATCTTCCCTCCAACGCGGCATGCTTTTTGGAGCGGCTTTCGGTGCAACGGCAGATCCAGTTGGTTCCCATTTTACCTACTCGCTGTAACCAGTTTTCGGTGGCCTGGGTGGAGCTTTATGCCGACGACCAACTCTTTGCGGCAAGAAACTTGCCCCGCCGAGTGGATGAGCGCACGACGTCGCGCACAGTGGCCATGTGGCCTAAACCACTACACCAACTGTGCCGGCGTGCCTGACTGTATTAGGATTTAATTATAGCAATCAGACCAGTAATTGGCTTTCATTCTTCTTTTCTACATTTAAATCTGGGTTATTTGTAGCTGGGGACTCAGTAAAGGTCGACGATGCATTAATTAATTAACTTGCATATGGCTATACTCTATAGAATTCCACAGCCTCTCTCCTAGGAGTACTTCTATATTTGGAAAACAAACCCTCCGGAGCGTGCACTGTACTGATATTGCGATCATTGGACTCTTTAGAATGGATATAACTATATTTGGACGATTTTGACAATTGCCAAACAGTAATAGAATTTACTGATTAATAATAATTAATTAATTACGATCATTAAAATATTAAATTTCTGTTTCGGATCGGTTGCTGAGTTCCCTAGCCACACCCGATCCTAATAATCTTGTTACCATTGGTAAATGACGCATAAATGGTCTTTTTCATTCCATCTCACTGAACAAGTATGTTGAATTTTCTTCTTCCAGGTTCTGTCCCAACCTACCACTTCTAAAACGTTGCCGGCGCTTGTTCCTGCACCTAACGCCGAAGAAAAACCGGCTGAACCTAAACTGAAGGCGAAACCGCCGGTCGGAGCTTCGTTGAGTGATGGTGAGGAGAAAGACAATGAGGATGATGAGGATTTCTTCGATCAACCTCAACCAGCTAAGCCCGCCGCTAGTCCGGTGACGCAGAAACTGGAAGTTACCAAAACTGAGTCAGTTTATTCTTTGTTATTTCTCTCTGTAACAGGCCGGCACAGTTGGTGTAGTGGAACTTTAGAGTTATGAAATAAATAACCGGTGCGGTGTCATACATGTAGCAGGTCATCCGCCGAAGGGGTTGTTTGGTCTGGCGCCGACGGGGGGTCTGAGCCAAAATTTTGAGAAGGGGTTGGGCACTAAAAAGCGCTCAAAAATAGAAAAAATCGCAATTTTTAGGCTAAAAATGGCTAATTTAAGCTGAAATACAGCTAAAATGTGCTGTTTTGCAGGCGATTTTAGAAATTTTTGTGTCTGAAATTGTGAAAAATTGCAAAAATTTCCTCAAAAATTTTCTTGCCAGAAAATCGGAGGGGGGTCGGCGAAATCGTCTCGGGGGAGGGGTCTGGCCTAAGTCGGGTGGGGGCAGACCCCCTGTAACATGTATCATACATGTAACAGGGGGTCTGCCCCCCCACCCGACTTAGGCCAGACCCCCCCCCCCCCCAGAGGCCCCCCCCCCCGAGACGATTTCACCGACCCCCCCCTTCCGATTTTTCTGGCAAGTAAATTTTCAAGCAAATTTATGCAATTTTTTACAATTTCACACACAAAAATTGCCAAAATCGCCTGCAAAACAGCACTTTTTAGCTGTATTTCAGCCCAAATTAGCGATTTTTGGCAATTTTTAGCCAAAAAATTGCGATTTTTCTCGATTTTTTGAGCGTTTTTTAGTGCCCACCCCCCCCCCCCCAAATTTTGGCTCAGCCCCCCCCGGCCGGCGCCAGACCCCCCCACCCCCCCCCTCCCCCCATCGGCGGATGACCTGTTACATGTATGACCGGTGTAATTACTCAAAAGTGCCAACTCTTGCAAACTCGTTGCATGTTTAGCATAACTAATCAATGTCTATTAGTGAACCAACGCACAGCCAGCTCTCTACGCAACAGTTCTATTTTCAACTTGATACACCAAGAAGACTCGATCGAATTAGGCAGTCAGGCACTTAACGTCGTTTATGGTACCGACACCATATAACCTTATATGGTGTCGGTACAATAAACCGCGTTAAGTGCCTGACTGTTACAGACTAGCTCTTAAGAGTGGGTGTCTGAGTCCGGCAACCCTGTAGCATACATGTAGTTGGGGGGGAATGGGGGGGTATTTCCCCCCCCAGGCCCGATTTTCGGAGAAAATTCCCCCCCCAGCCGGATTCTGGGGGGGAATTTTTTGAAACCCTATTTTGGGTTTGTAAACCTGCAAACAGGGTTCCAGAAGCCCTGATTAGGGTTTCAGAAACCCAACTTGGGTTCCAGAGCCCTAGTTTGGGTTTCAAAAACCCTAAATAGGGTTCCGGAACCCTGTTTTGGGTTTCAAAAAACCTAAATAGGGTTCCGAACCCTGTTTTGGGTTACTGAAACCCTAAATAGGGTTCCGGAGCCCTAATTAGGATTACTGAAACCCAAAATTGGGTTTCTGAAACCCTAAATAGGGTTCCGTAACCCAAATTAGGGTTACTGAAACCCGAATTTCGGTTACTGAAACCCTAAATAGGGTTCCGAACCCAATTTGGGTTTCTGAAACCCTAAATAGGGTTCCGGAACCCTATTTTGGGTTCCTGAAACCCTAATTTGGGTTACTGAAACCCTAAATTGGGTTACTGAAACCCTAAATAGGGTTCCGGAACCCTAATTTGGGTTACTGAAACCCTAATTTCGGTTACTGAAACCCTAAATAGGGTTCCGGAACCCTAATTTGGGTTTCTGAAACTCTAAATAGTGTTCCGGAACCCTAATTTGGGTTACTGAAACCCTAAATAGGGTTCCGGAACCCTAATTTGGGTTTCTCAAACCCTATATTGGGTTCCGGAACCCTATTTTGGGTTCCTGAAACCCTAATTTGGGTTACTGAAACCCTAAATAGGGTTCCGGAACCCTAATTTCGGTTTCTGAAACTCTAAATAGGGTTCCGGAACCCTAATTTCGGTTACTGAAACTCTAAATAGGGTTCCGGAACCCTAATTTGGGTTTCTGAAACCCTAAATAGGGTTCCGGAACCCTAATTTGGGTTTCTGAAACCCTAAATAGGGTTCCGGAACCCTATTTTGGGTTCCTGAAACCCTAATTTGGGTTACTGAAACCCTAAATAGGGTTCCGGAACCCTAATTTCGGTTACTGAAACCCTAAATAGGGTTCTGGAACCCTAATTTGGGCTACTGAAACCCTAAATAGGGTTCTGGAACCCTAATTTGGGTTTCATGAGGCCCAAAATAGGGTTCCGGAACCCTAATTTGGGTTTAAAAATGTCTAAAGAAGGTTCCAGAAATGCATTTTAACCGCATTATGTCGAATAAAATGGCTTTTTTTGCACGTTTTAAACCAAAATTTGCTTTTTTTGCACATTTTAAATAAAAAATAAGTTTTTTTCCACGTTTTAAAGCAAAAAAATAGGGTTTTAAACGGTATTTTTGCACTTCAGACAGGATTTTTACCCCCATTTTTAGTCCTCAAAACCCCTGTTTTGAGCCCAAAAAAAGGTCGCTGAAACCCACTTTTGGACACCAAAAAAGGTCGCTGAAACCCCTTTGGGCATAGCCCTGAAACCCTATTTTGGATCAGAAAAATTCCCCCCCAGCCGAAAACCCAGCTACATGTATGCCCTGTAGTGAACTCC